>NW_018921813.1:154176-197011 GCF_002207925.1 Prunus avium
CAGAAAAAAACTAAAGGAAACCGAAGTGGAGGCAAGAAGCCCCAGATCTGAGACAAAGCTCAGGGAAAAAACACCCATTTCGGGTGGGGAGAGGCTAGGGACTCTCAAAATGAAGGAGGAGGAAGAGAGCTCTCAGAGAGCTCTCTGTGTCGATAAAGTGATCGAACCCTAAGAAAAAAGATTTGGGAATTGACCGTACGAAGGAAGCCAAAGGGGGCTGAGAAAAAGAAAAGTTTTTGTTGGTTTTTTTATTTTTATTAATATTTTATTCAACTTGTGTTTTAAAAAGATTATTTTATTCTTTTTTGACGGGCATTTGGATGGAATTGGGAAAAACCTAACAGCGGGGGTGAAATTGGCGATTAAATTTAATACGAAGGCTAAATTGGCTGAATTTTTTTTTCAGGGTGGACATTTCGACAAGCCAAATAGTCCAGGGGGGTTTTAGACCCTTTACCCTTCTTGGAAGCTAACATATCAAATTTTGAGAAGGCAAGTTCAATAGCTCCGAGCCGTAACATTCTACTAGAACAAGTTTGTAGATAATACAGAGAATGTCTACACTCCAGAACTAAACACAGAATGCTAGGGAACATAAGAACACAGTTTATACTGGTAACATATTACAATCAATTTCAGCTGGGCTCATTTAGTATTTGTAATTCCACATTCCAACACCAATGACAAATTTACATGTAAATCGAGATTGATAACAAAGAGTTGATCAAAGTGTACAAGGCTCGTTTGATAACGTTATTGTTTTTTGTTTTCTGTGGCTTTTTATTTAAGGATAGAGAAGAAAACAGAAGAGGAAAATGGGAAGAGGGCAGGATATGGGAAAGAATATCAAATGATTTCCTTTTATAGTCTCCTGTAATCTCCCTCCTCTCTTCTGCATCTCTCTAATCTCTCATCTCCCTCTCTCCTTTCTCCCATATCTTTCTCCTTGCTCTCTTTAATTTACAAAAAGAAAACAAAAGACAAAAACGTTATCGAACGAGCCTTCACAAACTTCTTCTATCCTTGAAATCTTGGTAAAGAATATAGTGAAAATACAGCTTCTGACAATAAAGTATTTCTCACAAACGAAATTAAAACAAGTTACTCAACAAAGTTACAAGGGAAACACTGAATGTGTCTACAGAAGCTCCAGCAACAGGAAAGAGTTGATGGCTTTTACCCTCCTGGCAGTGTATCATTCCAGATCTAGTATTCCGAAATTCGAGAGAAGGATCTTTACTTGATCAACAAAGTCTGAGCCAGTTGCATACTCTGTTAGCATTCCAACAGCAAAACCGAACATTGCCCATCTGTAAAGGCGAAAAAGGAAATAACAGAAGAAAGAAGATCCCAGATCAAGAAACCAAATTATGTCAGACAAGTACACAGACCAATACAGTGAAACAAAATTCCTTCTGTTCCTGGAAACACAAGTAGTTTGGTTGAGGATCAAATAAGGTTGAAAAAATCAGCATTGTAATCCATTTGAATGCCAAGTTAGGAAAGCATGTTGGTTCTACATAGGGAAAAAAAAACTTGCCTATCCAATGTTTCATACACCTTTCTCTCTATCTCTCATCACACGATCATGTGGTGAGAGAGATAGAGAGAGGTGTATGAAACATGTTACAGGGAAGTTTTACTCCTACATAGGGCTGTTGCATGTGTTATTGATTTTGTTTAGGTGCAGGTTCCTTAGAAATGATTATGCAGAATGTTGAAAACTAAAATGTAGATTCCTTGGAAGCTGTTCTCAAACACCAATTGACAGAAAGCTGATCAATTGAATATACTTCCCATGCCCAAACATTTGAATCCAAGTAAATAATGAATTCTTCTTATTTTATAGTGCCAAAGTATACAGGAAAATGAGAGTGAGAATAGAAGTGAGGATGAGATTGAGAGAGAGGATGAAAGGGGAGGATGAGAGGGAGGAGTAACAAAAGTGAAAACAAAATCTTGAAAGTGAAAACAATTTAAAATAGATTTCTGTTTTTAGTTTTTGTTTTCACTTTTGTTACTCATTCCCATCCTCTCCTCTCATCTTCCCGCTCAATTGCATCTCCACTCTCATTCTCACTTCCATTCTCCCTCTTTTTCTTCTATACTATAGCACAAAAAATGAAAACTAAAAACTAAAATTGAAATGATTATCAAAGGGGCCCTAAACTTCACAAAAATTCAATTTCCAAGTTATTTTAATGTTCTTAAAAAAGTTATCTTACAGCACTCAAACCCTGGCCTATGTCCCAAAAAGAGGAGGGATAAATCAAAATTACATACTTTTGAAGTCAAAATGAGTAATCATTCAGGGAAAGGATCAGCATATGAATCTGTATTTGGTTGGCCCTTTTGGGGATGCCATTTTTAGCGTTTGCTATCTAAAATTACTGATTTGGTAATTCACAGTTGAGCCCTTTTTAGTCTACCAAATTGTTCACTCCTATGCAATTGTAGATTAATTTCAATTGCATAATTCCAGTCCAATAAAAATCAAGACAGTCATAAGAAACTAAAAAACCCAGATAAGCCAAACTCTCTCAACAACATATATCAAAGCTTGAATTACCTTCCATTGCTAATCTCATTCTTCCCAACAAAGCCAAAGAATGGGCCCTGATTGGCAGCTTCAAGCTTCTTCTGCTTGAAGTACTCCTGAATCTCCTTAGCCTTCTGCCTCTGAAACTCCAAGGTCACCACATTCTTATTATCCTCCACCATGGTCAGCCCGGAAACCGGAGCTGGCTTCGAAAGCTGCTGCTGAGGCGGCGGAGGGGCCTGAGGAGAAGGAGGTGTTGGTTTGAGAGGAGAAGAAGGTGGGGAGGGTTCTCTAAGAGAAGGAGCTGCAGGTCTTCTTATAGGTCCTTCAGTTTGAGAGCTCCTTATGGTTTTTACATAATAAGGCTTGGCTGAAGGAGAGAGCTTAAAAGAATGATGATTAGAAGAAGAAGAAGAATGTGAAGAAGATGGGGAAGATGATGAAGTTGAGATTTTGATGCAAGGGAATGGAGATGCCACTGACATTTTTTTTTTGTTTCTCTTTCCTTTTTTGCTTGCTTTCTTTCTTTCTGAGGCTTGTTTTTATTTTCTTATTTTTCACTTTTATTTATTTTGTTGTTTGGTTTTGTTGGAGGATTTGGGTTCTGATGTGTGTTATCTCATCAAATAGATGGACTTCAATTGTTTTGTGGATAAGGTGTGGCCAAGTTGCAGTCAAAAGGAGATGGCTGGCTTCTAATTCTAAAGTCAGTTGGTCTGGGTGAAGCAGAGAAGTTAGGTTGTTGGCTGGCTTGAGTTTGGCGCCTAACGCCTTCTCAAGCATGTGACAGACACGTGTCAATTACCCTTTTCTATTTTTACTTTCTTTTGATAAAAGTGGGGGTATTTGAGCATAGAACCCTACAATTAATACTCTTAACTACTTGAGTTACAAGGTTATTTTGGTTTATGGATAAAATGTTGTTTTATCCGAAATTTTGCTTTGCTTGCGAAGGTAATCGATTATGATGAGCATGTACGATTAACTATATTAATTAAGGAATTTTTATCACAAAAACGTTTATGAAGTTCACGAAACTATCACCTTTGGTTTTCTATGCTAACAATCTAACATAATCCTTCACATAATCGAACGGCAAAATACATTTTTGATGTGCTGGGGTTAACATGAAGGAACATCTCAGACAGAAAAAAGAAAACATAAAATACCAAAGCTGATAATTTCGTGAGCCTCTAAGATGTTTTGTGACATAAACTTATAACTAAATTCGTACTTGATGCAAATCTTTAGTCTAATAGAGAATGATGAACCTGCCCATCCAATAACTACAACCGTATTGACTTGGGTGCAAAATACAAATTCGTACTGTGGACAATTCTCTGTTTGAAAAACTCATTTTGAAACACATCTCAAAGACTACCAATCGTGTGTCCAGTCTTCAACTATTTCATTGTTAATACTCAACTTCTACTATTCAACGCATTGTACCGTGCATCTTCCTTTCGGCTGTCGTATTATTTAGCCAAAACTGTCTTCTTTTTCACAAAGGCTCACGTACCCTTCTTTTAATTTAACAAATCTCAGTATTATTTATCAATAATTAACCCATTCTTCAAGGCTTTAACTTCAAGCCATATCTATTTCCAAGATAAAAGAAGGTCATGAACACTGCCTAAAGGAAAAAGGAGGCCATTGGAAACCATACGTAAAGTACATAACTCGTCATCTCACATTATTTATGCATCAATCTCAGGGGAAAACCAGAAACATATACAAACCACAAGCTAGAAGTAGAGTGGAATAAAGTAAAGATGTGGAGCAAGGAGTATGTAGCTCAAGTGGTCATCCGAGGTCTTAAGTTTGATTCCCCGCTCTCCCAATATCGCTTTTATTAAAAGAAAAAAAGAGAGTAAAGAATGGAAGAATATACCATATAAACAATTTGGTCCTTAAAACAAGGGCCGAACTAGTGATTTGAATTCCGATTTTACAACACATGAATAAATTTTAGAAGCTCTGTCAGTGCAACACAACGGTACTTCAAGTCAATACAATATTCAATTCATACATAGTAAAAAACTTAATATCAATGTCCCAGTTTCGTTTGGCAGGTTAAACATGAGCAGCATCCTGCAGTTATACTTTTAATTGCACATAATAGCGTTAACAAACTATGCCACCACAAGTAAAACCAGTAAGCAAATCCTCTATATCACACCGTTACGATACATACCACACACACTCGAAAAGAATATCAAATTTGTGACTGTGCTGGATTATGGAGCATAACATTAGTAATTCTTCTACGGTTTTAGGAGACGAGGAGATTACTGAAAACTGATTAATTCCAAACTAGAGGAAAAAAACAAAGAACACACAAAGCATCTTCAATTTAAAAGAACATCAGATTTGTGAGTGCTCTGGATTATGGGGCACAACATCAGTCATTCTTCAAAGGTTTTAGGAGAAGAGGAAACTACTAAAAATTCTTTAAATCCAAATCATAAGGAGGAAAAAAAAATTTAACACATTAATTACGACAAAATAATGGACAATGCAGTCACACATGAAGGAGACTAGCAAACAAAACAATGTCCCCAAACCTAGAGTGACAAAATTGAAACCCACAGCAACCTGATATGGACATAAATGCTCAGTTGGCCGAACATAGTGAGAAACAGTACTCCTTGCTACGGTGGTATTCTGCATGGACTCAAAAACCGCTTTTCTTCTTCCAGAAATAAGTAAATCAACCAAACAAGCTCTGTTAGCGGTAAGTTACCTGATGCATTATTGCATCTAAAAGAGAGGTGAAGCTCAAATCATCATCAGGTAAAAGCCAAACTACATAATCACACATGAACAACTTCTTTCATTCCCACTGTCGAATTCATCATCTGATCCATCCAATTCACTGCCAATTTGATCATGGTTCCATCTCAGAAAGATATTTAAATGAAGTAGGAAAAATAACAATCAAAGAGAAAAGAAACACAAAAATATGTACTTACTGCATCACACTGAATGCAAGAAAACATCTTACAAAATAAAATATGACGTATACAATGTAAAATTTAACTGTCAAAACATCACACAGGAAATAATAAGCAAGTATTCGACAAGTATAATCAAGAGCACATTGATTGTAGTGAATCCTTGTTGCTTGTTTTTCTTTTTTCTTCCTAGAAGTTGAGTGCTGGTTTTTTTTTTGGCATACTTGAAGAGTAAAGTATCTGAAGCTGGTAATGGCACCAATTTAATATTATTTTCTTATTATGGGAAACATGTACTTTTATCGGATAAAGTTGAACAAGATGTTCATAAGAGCTCAAAATTAAAAAAACCAGAAACACAAGAGGAAATATATTAGCAATCAGCTTGTAGCTCCCAACCAACCAAGATGGATTAGCAGAAACTAACGATCCTAAAAAGCTTTGACATTGCATAGATGCTAAAAATCTAATTGTTTCCATAACAAAGCCACTTCTGCCACCTTGTCTAAGTCTTCAAATTTCTGTTGTTTCGCTAGACAATCACTATATCCCAAAAGTATAAGTTGCTAAGAAACAGGTCAATAATGTATATCGAGCCAACACCACTCGTCAGCCCTATTCTGCACATGGAGAGGTAGATACAAGTAGACATACAGAAGCATATAGGTACAGCCCACCACCCTATACTTTGCACATTAACAAGCAAATGAGGGATGCAGGATTGGATGTTTAGATCCCATATGCTCCTACAACCAAAGCTCTGATACCATATCAGATAACCACTGGAACTCAAAAGCTAAGTTATTAAACAATGGACCTTATCGAGCCAACAACTTCTATCCAAACAATCTAAAAGTAGGCTAAAACCGCACATCTTCAAAGACTAACAGCCTTGTCATTAAACCCAAAAACTAAGCCACATCCATCAAGGAATAGAAATCTCTTGGCAAAACCCACACCACTATGAATGCTGGAAGTAACCCAATGCAAACTTGCATAGGACATGCAAAGGGATATGATCAATACTCTCAACTCACCTTGGCACATAATGCACCAATCGGTAGTTACAAGCAAAAGATCTTAAAACTCCTTCCTCTTTATTTTTCTCTCGATACTCTTCGCCCCCTTTATCGCAATTAAAACTAAGCACAAAATTTATCTGCGCTGAAAAAAAGAGGGCCTTTGAGACATAGCAATCTTATCAGTCAGAAACTTCAACAAGCTCAATCATAACACCTTTGCTGAATTCTTATAAAGGTTTGTAACCAACTTATGAGTTTGTAATCGTTAACTTGCCAATAATGGAGATTCTTGGGGATCATATAAATACATGTAGCCTTAGTTCAAGCATTAACAACCCCATTGAAAAATAACTCCTATAAATTGTCATGAAATCGGCCTTGATCACTTCACTAATTGGACACCCATCTAAATACCCACCCTAAATTTCACCCTCTCATATATGCATTGATATTGCTTTAAACATTATATGTGCGAGGTCAAAGACGCATTAAACATCAGAATATCAAAGTCCATTAAGAGTGATTCAACTGTTATATTCCAGAAGTTGGGAAAACACCCAACCAGAACCCAGAAATGAGGTTTAGTTTCTGGAAAACCTGCAGTTGTCATCACAAAGTTGACTCTAAATGCACCTAATGGCCTAAGTAAAGATAAATTTCGGAAATTGTGATATGTAATACTTAACATAAAATTTTAAATACCTGGGCTCAAATTCCCTGATCTCAACAAGCTCACTCCCGCAAGTATCTGTCCACTGCACTTTCCTCCTTTCTGCATTACCAAGAGTGTCACTACATGTTTCACTCGATGTTTCACGTTCATTAGCACTCTCAACAGAAACTGGAGTTCTTTTTGATGGCTTCTTCAGGCTGCTTTTAAGAACAACTTTTATTGAATTATGATCATCGTCAGTGTCAGCAGTGTGATCCTTGCCTTTATCAGAAACTAGAGACCCAGGCAAGATATCCTGCTGTTGGGCAGGGCCCACCTTAAGAGGAGATGGAGTGTCAAGCCCGGCGGAAGCGCGACCAAAGCAGACAAAGGAGGCGCACCCGCGGGATAGTCGGTCCTTTGTGGAAGCCAGCTGGAGGTCAGTGTCAGATTCTTGGTCCACCAACTGGTACTGATTCCACGGCGAAACTCTCATGGGTTTATCTTCGTTCTTCTGACCCAAGAGAAGAAGGGCCAGGCCTTTGCTATACCCAGAAGCTGAAGATGAGAAGAACCCTCCCCCTTCTACTGCCAATAACATCAGTTCTGCTCATTTGGTCACCAAAATGTGTTTTCCATACAGTTAGCCTCTCCTCAGAATAACCAAAGCCACCTGACTTCCATCCACCAGTAACTCACTTCAGAATAGTGACAAAATATCAGCAGTTGCATTGTTGGCATTCTACCAACTAATCCAGTTCTCAGCTTTAAAAAAACTGTACATATAACATAATATGATATATCGGGCCAAGTAAGTAGTGTATTTCCACACATATGGGCACGCACACAGTAGGCCTCTTAAATGAAGGGGTCCTAATTTCTGGAAATCGCATGTTCAAATACATGTAATGTGGTCCAATGATATGAACCATTAATTTTTGGCCCATGTTCAAATACCATCATCAAAAAAATAATTCAAATCGGACACCATTGAGTTATTTAACTATGGCCAAACAAATAGATGAACACTATGTTTTGGATAAACACAGAAATGATCGTGATGATAACCAAACAGCAAAAATAGACATTTCGGATCACTGGAGTGCATTGCTATATGTACATACACAAATCTTGTGGTCTTTCTCTAATGTGGTCCGATGATCTGAATCGTCTACATTTTAAGTTCCCGTTAAAGATCATCCTTGTTAAAGATCATCCTTGTTAAAGATAAAAAAATTGGTAATCTTTGAGTCATTTAATTATCATCAGAATCATTCATGAGTAAGTCAAAAACACTGTACTTCTATACTTCTTTTATGAAAACTAGATAACTCAAAAAATTTATTTTTTGTTTATTTGTTGCAGGGTTGATCCTTCAAATGGAACCAACTATTTGGATCACTGGACCACATGAAGAGGTGGCCCCTTTTGAAAAATGACGGCATGTACATAAGAATGATCAACAAGGTCTTCCTAAGAAGATGTTTAATTTATTGGGAAAAAGAGAATTACCAATACCAAAAATCGCATACATGCAGTTATGGATGTATGCATATCTCAATCATCTCATAATTTAGTGCAGCTCCAAGAAAACTATTACAAACTTACAAAAATTAGTAAGCAATACAAGAAACAGTTATACATTAGCCATCACAGCACTCCAGTTAATTTTTTTATTTACTGTCATTAAAAGAAACCAACAGTGACTAATTACCCTTATATAAATCAGTATAATAAACAGTTAAATAATTTTATTAGTTCCTATTATAGAATTTTTTTTTAAATAAAAACAGAGAAGCATAAATCAGCTCAATTTAAATTCCCGAATTGCTATGTTTGCTTGCAAAGACAGCACATGAAAGATCAAAGAAAAGGAAATTCAGATTATGAATCTGAAGCTTCTCATGTAAAAGAGAAGAGTGCAATTTGTTGGCATAATTGAGCTAAATTTGACTTTTCAAGAAAAACCCATGGAGCAAACTTTATTTTCTTTTCACTTGCCGCAGTTTCTTGCGAAGCAAACGGAAAATCAGATCAAAGAGAAATGAAGAAGAGTCAGCAGCACTACCTGAAAGTGTTGGAAATCCAAGAGGTAGAGATCTCCAGGTGTTCGGTGGTCGTCGAATCGGCGGCTGTGACTTCTTCGATCGCGGCTTGTGCTAAAAAATGGGTGATGAATCGGAGAGAGAGAGGGGAGAGAGAGAGAAGGAGAGAGAGAGAGAAATGAATAAAAAAGAAAAGAAAAAGAAAAGAAAAGGAAAAAAAGAAAGAAAGAAAGAAAGAAAGAAAAAGAAAAGGATGGGTTTACTTATGGTTGGTATTATTTAAAGGTGGATAGGATAGTGACTCTCAGGAAAGCATGACAGCGATGGGCCCTCATTAATTTGCTTCTGTTTCTCCTTTTCTACACTGTCACTTTTGTCTTTTGGGAAAGTAGGATCCATTGCTCTCTCTTGCTCCCAACTTTTTGAGAGCCACTTGAGTATTTGTAAAGAGATTATAGTTTTCAAACTATTTGTATCTAATCACTAATATCTCCCAACACAATTCACCAATATCTAATAAAGAGCGTTACCAAAAAAAAAAAAATATCTAATAAAGAGCATAGTTTTATTGTTTAAAGTTCGATTCGTTTAAGATTAAAGAATCCTTAATTATAATAAATTGTTACGAATTATAAAGGAAAAACTCTTTCAATTCATTGTTTATTTGTGATTTTGGTTTGGTTGATTGGAAATGGTAATTTAAAGTGTTTGGGGTGAATTTGATTGAGGTGAATCATGGATTTTTGTTTTGGTTGAATTTGGTGAAACATGGATTTTGTTTGGGGTCACAATTGCACTTAGATTTGACTATAGATTACCCACAGAATTTTGCCAGGATCAAACCACATGTAGTCCAAATAAATTAGGTGGTTTTATACCACTTGGGTTGGGCCGTGAGTTATAAATGTGGGTATTAATGGGCATTTTCGTTTTGAGTCCATTAATCTACACTCAACTATTTGCCAATTAAAAGTGGCACAAGTTCATCGTGCTTTGGTTTCGATTTATTAGATGGCAAGAATCCATTGGGAGGTGATAGGATTAGGCCTCATCATTTGGCCCGCGGGCTCATGGGCCGATGGGGGCCCGCCCGGCCCATCGAAAAAAAGCCCGGCCCGGTCTGTTATGGGCTTTGAGATGGCCCGGCCCGCCTTGGGTCGGGCCGGGCTTGGGCTTGAGTGTTTGAAGCCCGGCCCGATTAGGCCCAAGAAAGCCCGGCCCGTTAGGCCCGCATACATATATAATTATGTATAAATAAGAGTTTAGGATTAGGATTATATCACTTAAATCACATATATAATTTGTTTCATTTCATTTACTTTTCTTTACTCATTCCTAGTTTTATAATTGGATGATTAGCACATTAATTTAATTTATGTCAATTATTAATACAACAATTATATATATATAAAAAAGATGAACAACATATCATATCACTAAATATAATCATATCACGAAACATAATCGTACCACCAAATATAATCATGCTTTTTGAACACATCACCAAACATTTGCATATTTATTCATACCATCCTTTAAAAAAAAAAAAAAAATTATACTTATTATTTTTAAAAATTATTTCTGAAAACGTATTACGGTCTAATTATGTAATAACCTCAAAAACAATCCTTGGTTTTATTATTTTTGTAGAAAATCTTATTAAGTTGTGTGACTTTATTAGGTGTTTTATGAATTTGGTTTGATGTGAAAATATTGGAATTAAGTGAGTTTAATCTCAAATTTGGACTAAAATGCCCTTATGATTAAGTTTATGATTTTTTTTCGATTGAAGTAGGCCCGTTTTGGCCCGGCCCGGCCCGATGGGCTTTCTCAAGCCCGGCTCATGGGTCGGGCTTGGGCTTTGAATTTTCTAAAAAAACCCGGCCCCGCCCGCTATTTTCTCTCTCCTCTTTAAAGCCCGGCCCGGCCCGGTCCAAGCCCATTAAATTTGGGCCGAGCTAGCTCGGCCCGGCCCATTGACGAGCCCTAGATAGGATCCTTGTAGCAGTCGATGGCCTTGACTTGAGTAAGGCTCAATCAACTCAATCTCATGAAATATTTTGGGGTTAGATATTCTTCTAGTTTAGTTTTAGCATCTCGAGAAGAAGTTTGAGTTTCTATAAGGTGAAGTTATACAAGACAATGAAATGAAACATTGTTGAGAAGAAGAAGAAATTTACGGCTCTTCAATGGGATATAGTAGGACTCATGTCCCCTTTAAGCATAAAGGAGAAAGCAATCAAAAGCGACAAGTCTCAAGTCTTTGGTCTAGACGAGGATTTCACCTTTAGGTCCCGTTTGGTTCACGGAATGGATTTAATGGGAAATCATTTCCCATGTCATTTCCCAAGGGATGGGAAATGGTGATTCCTTTCCCATGTTTGGTAATGTCGGAAAAGTAACCCGGAACTATTACTTTATTTCCTTTCCCATGTTTGTTTTGAGTTGGAATGGAAAACTAATTTTGTTTAGTTTTCCAATTTTACCCCTATTAAAAATATGTTATGAATTAAAAAAATAAAAAAGGAATACCAATAGTTGTTGGATAAAACTATAATTATAAATTATTAGTAAGGACAAATTAGTCAAAAAAATGTGCATTTAATGCTAGCCTTACTTTCCCATGAGAAGGGAAAGTAAAACTCAAGGAGGGAGGATGACTTCACTTTCCCCCCTACTTTCCCATGTTCCAGGCAACGATTTCCCATGCCTGACTTATCAAACGTGGGAAAGAAATTGATTTCCCATCCCCAAGTTTCCTTTACCATGAACCGAACGGGGCCTAGGGTAGAGCTGGAAAGGGTGGAGTTGGCTGAAGAACTAGATAGAGTTTAAGGTCAAGTTGGTGCACACCCAAAGTAGTGCATGTGATTATGGATACTGCTCTTCACGGTTAGGGCTCCACTTCACCCAAAGTAGTGCATGAGACAACAAAAAAAGGTTTCCAATTCCATTCATTATATCAAGTAGCAAACAGAGAGAAGCACTCTCTTCTCTTCACGGTTAGGGCTCCACTTCAGTACCTCATCTTCTTATCCACTTCTTTCAAGTTAGTAAAAAATCGTGAATGTTTTTCTTCTTTTCTCATCCACACGTTTTACTTTCCTTATGTTTGATGAACATTTCTTCTTTTATTTTCCTCATGCTTGCATCTTGAAGCTTATCATTACTTCATCACAAAGCTATCTTTACATACAATATTTTATTATATTATTTTTTGTTCATATGCCATTAATTATTTAGGTGGATAATCTGTTTCTTTAGTTGTAATTCATTAAGTGGATAATCTTTTCATGGAATGTTCTCAATTTGATTACATCCTACTTATTAGGTTGGGTTTTATCTTCATTGTGAATTATTGGAATATAGTTACACTCTTGTAATGTGACCATGTTGCATTAGATTTGTACAATTAAAAAGGATTTGTACATGTGATATAGTAATTATCAATGAAATATTTACAGTGGGGAAATGACAAAGGAAAGAGCAAAGTTAATTGGGGTTATAAATTATAGATGTTGGAAGAGAGCAATGAGTTGCTACAACTCATGGTTGATAACACTAATCGTGGTGTGATAGTAATGGAATGCTAAGCAAGCAAATAATTGAGAACAAAATATTTCCTTCTCTTAAGGCAAAACTTGGATGTGAAAAGAATCATTCACAATACTTAAGCCGATTGAAATGGTTTAAGCAACGGTATAATATGTTTTGTGAGCTTATGCATCATAGCTCTGGGTTTGGGTGGGATCCAATCATAAAGAAGTTCACTGCTAGTGATGAAGTGTGGAAATATTACATTAAGGTGACCTTGACAAGACCCACCCCGAATTCCTCAGAATTCGTGACGAATCCTATGGTTTTTCCAACATCAAATCAATGCCAGGCCCACTTACTAACAACATCCTCTTCCCCGATAACAAAGGAAAAAAGGGTCGAGACTTTCTACCGAAATTTCGACAATCTCCCCTGAAAAACGGACTTTCCCCAAAATTTTCAACCTGTCAAAACACAGTAATAAAGTTCACAACTAGTAGCACGCACAATACACAAGCATACAGTTTACAGATTAGGCCTCCAGCCTTACATCCAACCCTAACATGGGCAATAACATAGCAATTCTAAAGAAATTCAGTTTACAACAGTTTACAACTGGAAACAAACGTTCAAAAGAAAACAAAACAAATAGAAAATTTCCCCACAAAAGTTCAAGGCGCGGAAGTGCGAATCTTGGCTCGGTTGCTCGGCTTAGAACAAGCTACTGCCTGGGGGACGCAAAACAGAAAATTGTGAGTAGACAAAAACAAGTTTCAACATAGTTAAAAACAACATACTAACCCCACCGTTTTAGAAAATGATGTCAAAACATGCATTCAAAACCAATATATATAGTCAAAATAAAACTAAGGTAAAACCCATATCTCGTAATAGTATACTAATACCCAAACCCAACTTAAAACTTTTCCTTTTTTCCCAAACCCAACTTAAAACTTTTCCTGTTGGCACAGCGAGCGAGGAAGGATCCTCACCAATAAATAAGGAAGCAACTCAGTCAATTTGTAAGTTAATTATCACCTATGCAAACCATATTATTTATTCTAATTTATAATTTTTTTTTATAACCGAGTCAATGATATTTTTTGATACTATATTGTGGAAGAGGGACTGCACATGAACATGTACATGAACACCCATTTCAAGAGAGGGTTGCCCGCTGAACTGGTGAATGCCAAAGAGTTTCCCGTATCTTCACGCCGCAATGCCAGGGAAGGGAACATGAATCCTCCTCCATCCTTAAGAACACTTGATAAGAAGGTTGACAACTTGGGTTGAAAGCTTCGGGAGGAGCTTAAGGGTGTTGAGTCTAAGGTGATGGAGAAGATGACTTATGTTGAAATCAATATATTGGATACAATAATGAAATCAGAGTAAACCCAACCGCAATTAGTAATAGTATACTAATACCCAAACCCAACTTAAAACTTTTCCCTTTTTCCCAAACCCAACTTAAAACTTTTCCCGTTGGCACAGCGAGCGAGAAAGGATCCTCACCAATAAATAAGGAAGCAACTCAGTCAATTTGTAAGTTAATTATCACCTATGCAAACCATATTATTTATTCTAATTTGTAATTTTTTTTTTATAACCGAGTCAATGATATTTTTTGATAGTATATTGTGGAAGAGGGATTGCACATGAACATGTACATGAACACCCATTTCAAAAGAGGGTCGCCCGCTGAACTGGTGAATGCCAAAGAGCTTCCCGTATCTTCACGCTGCAATGCCAGGGAAGGGAACATGAATCATCCTCCATCCCTAAGAACACTTGATAAGAAGGTTGACAACTTGGGTCGAAAGCTTCGGGAGGAGCTTAAGGGTGTTGAGTCTAAGGTGATGGAGAAGATGACTTATGTTGAAATCAATATATTGGATGCAATAATGAAATCAGAGTAAAGCTTTTAATAACAAATAGAGCTATGAATATTGTTTGTTATGGGTTCCAAGTTTTAATTTCTCTGATTTTGCTATATATGTATGTTAGGTTTTTGGGAATGTTTTGAGTTGGGTGCTTGATTTGGTTTGTTTATGCACTTTATCAATTCTAACTATGTCATTATATGGATTATCTCCCCAAACTTTGTTGTGGTAATGCTCGTGTGCTATTTATGTGCCTTCTATTTTCCCTTTATTCAAGTGGAATGTGAGCTAACAATGAAGATGCATTACTATAGCAGGATCCTAACTACTTGATCATATATCATAGCAGCATTGCATGGCATATTAAGTTGATAGATGTTATTTAAGAATTTATAATCATATTTTAAGTAGAAGATTACAGTGATGAATAAGGGGGAAAAATGTGTTGTTCAAGCCTAATCATATTCCTAAAGGTCATCAGTTAGAATCGCATTTGGAGTTTTTTTTTTTGCACTCCTCTTTATTGAGTGATAGAAGTCTTCCGCAAAGAGGAGTTGTCGTTAGATTTTACGGTGGGGCATGTCTTCTTATCTTAAACAGTGGCATTGATGGTCTTTATTTTGCTAACATCCTCACACCTATTTTATATGCTTCTTCATGGAGCTTGATAAGAAAAAAAAGGACTTTTGTACCCAATAGCAAGTATAGGTACTGAGGTTTTGTTGAGGTGTTCTTGAGGTGGTTAAGTTGTACTATCTTTTAGTGTTCTGGTCATGTAAGCTTATGTTATAGTGAGTCAGAACTAAAGATTTGGGGCTTATAATAGATAAATGGCCTATCTATGGGACTGGGAAAGAGACAACCAACTTTCTTTGAGAAGGTTTGAATCAGACGTTTGATTTAAATGATGATTGCACAAATTTTCATCTACAAATTGATTGAATAAATAAGGTAGTGCTTCAAGTTACCATGTCACATTTATTTACGAGATTCTTTTATAAGTCAAGTAAAAGCACAATGGGTGGGTGGTTGCATGTCAACCCCATCCAAAACAATCAAATCACAGATCAAACTCCCTTGAGATCCCTTGATAATTCCGCAAGTATACAATTTCAGTACCTTGCATATGCTTTTTTACGGGATCATTAGAAATCACTTGTCTAACTGCATAGTACCCCGGGTTCGGATTATGCACCAAACTTTCTGAAATTAGTTATGGGAAAGAAACATATAAAAGATATTCTTTCAAATGGATGTCGTGATTACATGCCTTCTTCATTCTCACATACAAGAAAGAGCACTTCATCCATTTTAGAACACAATAGGCCACCACCCCATGGCCAATATGCTGGCAGAACGTGGATGTCTTGAGAAAATTTCAGTGGCCAAAAAATTCTCGAAACACCCAACATTACCTATACCTATGTGATTGTGACAACTAAAGGAGCAACTTTTGGTCTTGCACCACGACCAAAAAGTGGCCGGAGCTTGCTGGAAAATCGACTCAAAAACCAGTCAAAACCTAGGTTCTAAATTGAGTTTTAAAACTTCAAAATCAATCCTAACCAACCATAGTATCAGCTAGAGCACGTTGAGTAGGTGGACAAGCATACCTGGATCAACAAAAATGGTGGTCGAAATCATCGAAAACGAGGGCGGGAAGTGGGAGTCCGGCCGGTTTGAATGGTGGTGGTTTCGTGGCCTGAGGTTGCTGGAGGAGGAAGTTTGCTGGCCAAACAGTGGTCGGCGCTGTTGGTTATCGAGAGAAGAGAGAAAGATCGGGGAAGTTTGCTGACCGTGTTTTTTTTTTTTAAAATCCGACTTTGAAAAATTTACAGTTGTGCCACTACAAAAGTGACCAAAGTTAGTAATATTAACAAGGCCTTTTGCATACTGTTTGCAGCACCAATACTTTGTTACTTGATTGCTTTATATCCAATCATTTGCCTCCAATTTCTTTGGCAAGAATTCCCTTGACAAATATTGACTACTTTTCAAGCTCAAATTCTCAATATTTATCATCTTTCCGATCTCCAACATTTTTTCTATCTCACTAACCCAATTTTTGTCACTCGTCACAAACTGTTGTTTCAAAAAGGTATTTGTTGCAGAGACACTAGTCCCTTCCAATGGTATGTCTCTTGGATGAACTTCATATTTTTCTATATCTGACGGCCTCACACCCAACCATTTAATGTTTGGAGTGGCTAAGTCACGACTGTCAAATGATTTCCTAACCCAACCATATTTGTAATCAAAAAATATGTGAAGTCCAGATGGATTGCAATCCACAACAATGGTTAGCACTGGAAGCTTTAAATCATAATAAAGTTTTTTCAAGAATAACTTGGTAGCTCTGTGACCAAATCCTTTTCCTGTCACCATAATGCAACGAGCCTCCTTATGAAAATTATCCTTAACTAAATGAGTAAACACAGTATTCTTCTCAACAAGTAAGATGAATAATGCCCTATGGTTCTTGAAATTATCTACTATATGATCACAAAACGTGATACGCAAGGCAAACAAAGAACAATCAAAAAGAGAATTGTCGCACCTGAAGCTAAATAGACCAATAACCTCATCGTGTGAGTTAGCAAAGACCTTAAGATTGGGCCTTGTGCAGCCTATCATGCAACATATGTCATCAATTACGCTATCCGAACCGCTCTCAGTCCCAAACAGCTTAGAATCAACATAAAAAACCTCACGCTTCTTTAGGCATTGTTTATTGATGAAGCAACGTTCATGGATGATCAACAAAACCAAAAAGGTACGTATGCATAAGCGTTGTGACTTCATATTAGAGTAGGAACGTGTTATTTCATGTCTCGTCAGCAACCTATGGCATAACTCATCGTTGAAGACCATGCGGGTTGAACTTCTAGAAGTCACAATGAACTTGAAGTCCTTCTTAACTTCTAGAAGGCACCGTAACTTCTTCTTTAAAACTTCGATTTGGGCCCATTGCGTGTCTACAAATTATCGACGAGCTCTAAGCAACAGTGTTACTCAAATCCAAAAAATCCTTACGGATCGAAAAGTGACTAATGTGACCCTACCCCAAGGGTAAAATTGTAATTTCACAATTTAAGTAAATTGAATAAAATGATTAAATTGGGTCGAGGGTGTTACAGAGCTTCTATTTTGCAAAATATATTATATGATAATTTATTATTTTGTATGTGTATGAATTAAATTGTATGGATTTTTTTTCCTTTGTTAGTCCTACCCGGCCCATGTCAACTTTAAAAAATACACTTTTACTGACTATGAAATTTTGAGAATTGCAATTGGGAATGGAACTACCATTGAGAGAAACTCAACTGCATTGGGTGATGATGCAGATGCAAGAATATTGGGAGTGGAAGAAAGTAAACGTGTGGGGATAGATGACTTGAATTATGGCTATGATAATCATTCATTCATATCAAATGAAGTTGAAGTTGTAATATTCCAAGATCTATCATCCAAACAATCTAATTCATCTTTTCCTACTCAAGGCACAAATGTGGAGCTTCCCTTGGAAAGCAATTGTAAGAAAAAGAAAAAGTAGAATTGAGTATGAGGGGAACACTAGCTCTTTTGAGACCAACACTCGAGTTGATGTTCTAGAAAGAGTTTCTCTTAGCATTGATTCAGTTGCCATAGATTTCCGGGGAATCCATAGCCTGATGCAAACAAAGGAAAATAGAGTGGTTGCTAGGATGCTATCATGGAAATCCCAAACTTAGATAGTCAATCTCTTTACAAGGTTGTTGAGTTGCTTAATACCAAAGCTAAAAAAGATATGTTCTGGAAAATGTCACCTCAAGAGCGTAAAGATTGGATAATGTATAAGTTGTTGGAATGAATGAGGTTATGTGGGAGACAATAGGCTTTGGTTAGGAACCTAGTTTTTGGTTTATTTTGGAGTATGCTTAAGCACGACTTGTATAAATTTTTCGAGTTTGTTTATGGCTTCATTTGTGGAATTTTGTCAAATTTGCTATTGGGAACATGTTTTTTTTGTATTTTTGAGTATGTTAAGCATGACTTGTCTAAAGTTTTGAACTTTGGTTGTGGCTTGATTTGTCGAATCATATAATATTCTATGCACCAATTATACTGATTTGCTTATCTGGATTTTTCTATTTGTGGGTTCTAAGATGATAATAGACGATGGCACTCTCTCATATGATATATTGTATAATAGTCAAATGCTTGGTATTATTTATGGTATAATGGATGCGACAAGATATCAAGGCCTATGTTTATCATTCTATTGTTTCATATGCATCAAATTAAATATATCTGAGTAGTTGGTGTTTTTCAATTCCTATTATAATCTTTAGAAACAAATTCTGAATATAAAGTTGATGGTTTGCTGATGTCAACTAGATGCAACAAGATATCAAGGGCTCATGCTTCACATTCTGGTGTTTCATATGAATCAAATTAAATATCTTTGAGCAGTTGGTGTTTTTCAATTCTTATTATAATCTTTAGAAATAAATTATGAATATAAAGTTTATTGTTTTCTTATGTCAACTAGTGTGATATTTTCGTCCAAAAAAAAAAAGAACAAAACAAAACTAGTGGGATGCTTTATCATATAGGGCTCTGCTGGGAAAAAAAAAATGTTAACAAATTTCAACTAGTATGTAATGGTGGTATTCAGGAAAGATACACTTGAGTAGTTGGTAAGATAAATTGCATGCGTGATATCTTAAATATTAATTCCATTTTAGAAATTTCAAGTGCATTCTTTACTAAACAAAGGCAACCACATTATATATATATTACACAATGTAATTGCTTCCAATTTGTTTTAGGTGGTTCACATATAATGTCTCAATCGATCATGCATGGAAATAATGGAGAAGAGGAAGAGGAAATGGAGGGAGAAGAAATGAATGAGGAAGAAATGGACGAAGAATTTTATGAAACCATCAAGCATTTACTAATGGCAATGGAAGCAGTGGTCCAAGTGCTACATGAGCTTATAGTTATCATGCGTAGTGAGCATATTGGGCGTCCATTAATCATTTGGCCAATTACTACAAGCACGTATGATTATATACATAAAATATTACATGAAGATCCTGAAGACTTCCGATAAGTCTATAGAATATATCCAAATGTGTTTAGGAAATTATTCAGTATCATCAAAGACAAAACACTCCTACAAGATACAAGATTTACTTGTGTTGAAGAAATACTTGCTACATTTTTACTCATTGTAGGCCAAAATTCTTGATATTGTCTTACTTGCAAGACATTTGATTGATCACATTTTGCTACTAGCAAAAACTTCAACAAAGTCTTGAAGGCATTGAATACACTAGCACCAAAGATGTTGGCTAAACCTGGATCTGCAATACCAGTAGAGATAAGAGAGAGTACAAGATTTTACCCGTGCTTTAATGTGATGAAATTTATTATCATAAGTATTATTGTTATTATTCCAACAATGATCAAACATATATAGTTTTAATTATAATTTCATATTAATTCATTTCAGGATTGTATTGGAGCTATTGATGGCACACATATTCCAGCCATGGGAAAGGGACGTGATGTAAGCAGCTACCATAATCGTCATGGAAAGATATCAAAAAATGTATAGTAGCATGTAATTTTGATTTGGAGTTCATATACGTGCTTAGTGGATGAGAATGTTCAGTTCATGATTCAAAAGTGTTAAATGATGCTTTATCAAGGAAGGTTCAGTTTATATACACTTGTTTGGGCTTAAATTTCATGTGCCATCCTAACTAACTATTAGCCCATGTAAAAAACAGTGGCTTGGGCTTAGTGTTACCAAAATTAGAAGTCAGCCCAGATTGTTTTAGAGGCCTAGACCTTTGTGAATCAATTGCAAGGAAATAAACTTACATGTTAAAGATTAATCACCATTAATGGTGATTTAATCTGGACAAATCAGTTTTTAATTGGTTTAAAAATTAAGCCCAACTTCTAATCTCTCCAAAGGCTCAAGATTTGATCATCACCATTGATCACAATTCCAGAGATCAAGTCAGCAGATTCTTGGGGAAGATGTTTCGCTAAAAAAAAAACCCACGTGACTCTAAAGTCAAGGTTTCAACAGGGGAGAGGAAGTGATGGGGAGTCGGTAGAAGGTTTAATTGGAAAACCACTCCCCATAACCATTTAATGCCAGAAAAGGAGGGCCAAGTTTCCTTCCTATGCTCGTGAGGGCTTTGCATTAGAGCAAGTTGGGTTTAGAAAAGATTTACAAGAGATAGGAGAGTTGGTTTATCAGAAGATCAAAATTGATCATCATGGAAACTAACTGTTGATGGGGTCTCTTGTCAGACTAATTACTCCCCTTTTTGCGTTAGAACAGAAAATCCTCTCAATAAGATCTGTCCTTCAGATATTATAAACCCTCATTCAGATTCTTGATAAATATGAGAGGAGGTGAACAGGATAGTGGCAGCCAGAAAATTCAATCAAAAACAAAACTCTCAAGTCATAATGAAAAACTCAAACAAGAGCATACGATCTCAAAAGACCTTTAGACTCTGAAGCAATCAGAACATTTGGTTTGAAAATCCATCCAGCCCCTAATACCAAAATAGGCAGATGTTTGAGAATCAACAGAACAGATCGCAGGTGGTCCACAATTAAGCATACCAGGTGCTGAAGTGCAGTTTCGGACCATAAATTGTCAATCCAGCCGCTTCCAATCCAATCCAAACTGAATAAATCCCAGTTCTGCTCATCCAACAAGCCTCTATGGCTAAAAAAGATTAAAGCTTTACCAATCTCAACATTGGTATCGATTTCTAGATGAACCTCATCAGTTGAAGGTGCTGACGCTTGAATCCAATACAGATACATCTAGTCCAGCTTGAGTCACATGCAACAATCCAAGCAGAAATCGAAGTCCAATGTTCTGTTGTCCTTTCAGACGTGGTAGTCCCCTTTTGTTTCAAATTGTAATAGGCAGTTCTATTTGAAACAGTTTGATTTATTTTCAATATTCATTTTGGCCAGAACTACTAGTTTTACTATGGGAAATTGTGAAGTCCTCACCAGTCTGAGGCAAGAAAAGAACTTACTTGAGAGATATTCCTCTCCCAAATTCACAATCACTTGTTCAAAGTCAGTAACTTGGGGTGCAAGTTATTTATTTTTCATAAATTTGTTAGGACTGCTAACAGTGGCACGCTCGCACACCAAAGAAAGTTGACTTGTTGACCACAAATGGTTTTCAAGCCAATGGGGAATTTTACCCTACCACCACAGGACTAAATCTAAACGGGTGAACAACACTCTTATCTCTTCGTTTTTATTTATTTATTATTATTCATTATATCATGCTTTGCATACAAATTTAATACATATTTTATGATTAGGTAAATATTTCTTAGTCAATTGTGAATTTCCAAATCAACAACAATGTTTAGCTCTATTTTGGGGTGTACAATATTATCTCCAAAATTTTGCTGGGTAAGGTCGTGACCCTGAAAACGCAGTTGAGTTGTTCAATCTTCACCATACTTCCTTGAGGAATATAATTGAGGGATATTTGGGATATTTAAATCAAAATTCACAATTTTCAAGTCAGTATCTCCATTCCCATATAGGACTCAAGCATAGCTTGTGTTAACTTGTGCAGGACTACATAATTTACGAAATAGTTTGGACCCATATTCTTTGTCTTCTCTTGATCAATCAGGGAAGGATAATATTCCTCCTATTTCTATTATTTCGACTTTGACAAAGGATGACATACATCGAATGGAAAAATTATGGGTTAGCTAGCTAGCTAAAGAAAACTACTTTCAGCAACCCATGCACGCGCAACTGCTACCAAGCTTGTAGTGAACCTCACTCCAAGGCTTCAATAATATTTCTTGTCCTTATAATTTGACATACTTTTCATTTTCGTTTCTGTGATTTTAATTTTTGATCATGTACTTTTACTTGACTGACGGCAATCAAGCCAAAAGTTTAACAATGTTGAGAAAAATAGAAGAATTACCTTGTGGGCTGATTGGAAATGTTATGGTGAGGAAATTGTTGTCAAATTTCATCTATTAATACAACCGAATTTACGATTTGGACATAATTGCAAAACAAGCAAATTTATATGAACAAAATTGTCAAAATTGAAATGACGTAGACTACATAATTTACTTATAGTTACTACCTATTTTGAATTGGAAGAAGCTAAACGTTAAGTTTTACCCTACTTCAACGGGAGAAAATTGATCTCGGTTGGGGAGCAAAATTGATCTCGTTTTGAGGTCCTCGTTTGTGAGAAGGCCAGCCAATCTCAGACATCACGATTCACAACATCCACATTAGCTCTACCTTCAAAAGTAACTGGAAACCAATTGCCTTGAAAATAATAATATATAAGCTCTTCTTTTTCTTTTTCTTACAGTTCCCAAAGAAGTTTCTTTCGTTGCTCATTCATCAACTACGTACCTCTTCAGAAATTTTAGGTGATAATTATATAATAGAGATGATTTACTTATATTTAATATTTAATATATATACATTAATGTAAGTTTATTCATATGTATATATATTAATTTACCTATATTTTTAAGTACAATGATTTACTCATATTTGCAAATACAATTAAAAATAGGCACATAGTAATTTTGAATTTAAAAGAATGGGACATGGGTACATTTAATCTATAGATGAAAATTAAATTAAAGAGAATTCGCAATAATTGGATGGAATGAAATTGGATATGTTGCAAAAAAGGAAAAATCCCACCCTAAGTAAAAGAAGACAAATGAATTGTAAAAGAAAAAAACATTAAATGTCACCAATAATCAACATAATTAATTGAGCAAAAATAAATATTAATTGCACCAAGTTAATTGAAAAATAAAGTCAACAACGTAATAAGAAATCAACATAATTAATTGAGCAAAGGTAAACTACAATGAGGGATATTTTGGAAAATAAAAAGTACAATATCGGATTTTACTTATAAAAGTCAAGGTTTTATTTATAGAAAAATAAACTGATGGGCTGCAGTAAGGAAAAATATGAGTTTTGGGGAGAAAAACCAAATTTACTCTATATAGAATGCATGCATGCCATTAGCCGAGGATGGTTCAACTAGATGGAGATATATATATATAGCATATATAGTTACTATTTTTTGAAAACTTGACCCAAAAAACGAAAGAAAGAAAATAGTAGTTAAAAATTGAACGAAAAAGAATTGCTCTCGTTAATTCTGGATTACAGTGTTTGGCAGGATCAGCATGAGCTCCTACTAATTTGAGACCAACAACGTAAATATAAATGGCAACGTCTTTCTCTGACTCCTGCGTACTCAAGTACTAGCTAGATCCATTTGTTTTGAAGAAAAAGACCATGTCCAAGGCATTTTCCTTCTGCATTGTTGCTCTCTTGGTGTTTTTGCTTTGCGTTGCAACAACGAATGCCAAATCAAATCGATAATGGCGTCATGCGGCGCGACCAACCGGTTCGTTGTTCGGGGTCACGTTGCATGCCTCCGCCAAGCAACTCTTATGGCAGAGGTTGTGAGAAGGAGGCCAAGTGCAGGGATGGTCATCGGAGACTAAAGTAAGTCCCAAAGAATGGACCTTTATTAAAAAAAAAGACGATGAATTCAAGCCATTGCTAGGTTTCCACCTTGTAACTATAGATCAGGGATGTCCATTCTTCTTATATCTATTCGTTCTGACCATATTTTGTACATGATTTTTTTGGTCAAAACTGTGTACATAATTATGCTTAAATTATACTTTGGGTGTTTCAAAATGTATTAGTTTTTGGTGTCCTTCGTTATCTTTGTTTTTCTGGTGCCCTTTGTAATTCAAATTCATAAAACATACTTATTATCATCTTTATTTGTCTTCTTTATTGCATTTGTGTGACTCTGGAATTTTCTGGAATTTATTAACAATTAAATGATTTTGATGGATTATTTGAGAAAATTTGTGAAAATTTTTAGTTAGTTACCATTGGTGAATGTGAAATTTCTGGGGAATTATTTGGATATTTCATGATATTATTTATTATTTTATGACAAAATTACTTGGGACAACTATTTAAATTTTTCTTGAGGTCATAATTAATTTGAGGTTATAGAATGATAGTACATGGTACAAGGAGTTCGTAACATTTTTGGTGTCCGGGGTTATTTTTAGTGAGTTTTTAAAATTGGACCATTAAAAAAATGACACATGGCAATTGTTGGTCGAACACCTTAGGCTCACCCAAGGCCCTGGGATGCCTGGCGACACTTGTCAAGCATGTAAAATACGAGTCACCTTATTCCTCTATTGTACTTAAATGATGCCAAATATATATGGATTGCACTATAGAAAGGGCATGTTTACTTTTCAATGGTTGCCTAACACATACGAGTACTTATGAAATGGAAAATATTAGGGCCCGATTGATAACTATTTAAATTTTAGTTTTAATTTTTCATTTTTCATTTTTTTGTGCTAGAGTATATAGAAAAAAGAGGGAGAATGAAAGTGAGAATGAGACTGGAGATGGGATTGAGAGGGAAGATGAGAGGGGAGGATGGGAGAGGAGTAACAAAAGTGAATACAAAAACTAAAAACTGAAATCTATTTGAAATTGTTCGCTTTGAAGTTTTTATTTTCACTTTTGTCACTCCTCCCTCCCATCCTCCCCTCTCACCCTCTTTCAAAATTTCATCCTCACTCTCATTTTCCTCTACACTCTAGCACAAAAATTAAAAACTAAAAACTAAGAAATGGTTATCAAACGAACCCTTAATGTGCAAATATCTATGGAACAAAATTTTGAGGATACCTCATAGCATCCTCAATAATTCTTGAAGGAGTCCCTGTTAGATATATACTATAAAAGCCAATATAAAAATGGATAATTCTATGAAAATAATATAATAAATACAATCAAAGGGGTGTGAATGTTACTTTAGATACATAACGTACACGAAGTAACAAGCTCATGGATTAAGATATAAATGGAAAGTGGTCTAAAGAAGTTAGATGCACGAGACCTTTCCGTACATATGAATATTGTATCCTAAAATGTTCCTAGTCATAGGATCACTAATTGGACAATGGTGACCCTGACAGGACCCGACCCAAATTTTACTTTGGAATCTGAGCCGAACCCTATGCGTGTCCAATACCTGGCATGTGCTGGCACACTTGACCAGATTGCCCTTCTAATTAAGACTCAAAAATTCTTTTTCGGTTTGACTTCTGCCGAAAATTCGGCAGAGTCTCCCCTGTAATTCGCTCATTTCCCAAAATTTTCACCTGTATAAAACACAATTCTATAATCCCAAACGTTCAGCATACAAGAATTTTATCCCTACTCAATTCAACAATGGTTCACATCATAAACAAAACACTAGCATTTACCTTGTTATAAACGAGAATTAACGGTAATCCATATTTGGCCCAATTACTATGGGTTACAACTAGACCAATTCAAAACATAGTTCAGCAGTTTATTAACGGTACCCTTACCGAGGGATCAAGCCACATATAGTTCTTTCGTACTTCCCTAACCAAAAGCTTCAACTCTAAGTAATCCTCTAAAAACGTACAAAATATTTTTGATTTAAGAACAATCTTTCACCCACTCACATATGTGCAAAAACAACCCAGATATGTATGAAAACGAGAAAGTTACTAAAATAACTTTTGGCCACATAAAACTTTAATATAACTGTCAACAGTTTGAATAAAACATGCTTCTATCTTCCACATATAATAGCAAACTCACAACTTAAGAGAATAGACATGAATTGTAGAAAATCCTTAAAACTTGGAAACCTTCAATCCATGTCTCATAAAATCAGAAAATATATATTTAAACTTTTACCCAAAAATACCAAGATAAAATCATCAATTTTAGTTTAAACATCTTAAAACCCAAATACTCTCCACCTAGGCGTACCCCCATTCATATTCCGTCAATTCCTTTAATATACCGTCATTTCTGATAATATTCCGTCAATTCCTTGTGTCACATAATGTGACACATCCTTGCAAGTCTCGGTAACACAAAGTAAACCGAAGCCGCATTCCTCGCAGGCCTCGGGAACACAAAGTCAACCTGAGCCGCATTCCTCACAAGACTCAGGGGACCCTTAGTCAACCTGAGCCGTATTCCTCACTAGACTCATGGGACCCTTAGTCAACCTGAGCCGCATTCCTTGCAGAACTCGGGGGACATGTAGTCAGCCCGAGAACGCATATCCTCGCACCACACGGTTCAGGTGTCCTGGGGAGTACCCTGCAGTGGGTTTGAAAACCATATATCGAAACTTATCATAAAATTTCCCATACTCCACAAATCCATATTTCAAATCTTTTCTCAACTACCTTTGAATTTACACCACATACTGTTGAGAACTAGTGTCCATAATTCATCATTTTCAAACCACTAAGTATATATATTAGATATAGACATGTACTTAGATGTTTAATTAATTAATTATTCACGTCGAAATCCGATTAACCAACCATTCCCAACTCTTCACAACTAAACACAATATAATATCCTTAGAAGGTAAAAACGATTGCATAGTAGCTCATAAACATTAAATCATCCAATAACACTCAGTCAAATACTTTAATAGTAATCATAATAATAATAATAATAATAATAATAATAATAATAAATAAATAAATAAATAAATAACCCCTAGAGATCCCATCACTTCTAATAATGCATAATCTTCGAATATTAGACATAACATCCATGAATACCATGAAATAACATAATATAATCTCAAAATCCAACTATAATCAAAATAATTCACATAACTTTCAAGCCTTGTATATAGGATTGTTCTTGAACTTCTCGAAGGATGAAACTACCTCGGAAGACTCTCGGTCAACCGAGTGGTCAAACTTCCCAAATCTAGTCAACCGGGCCCCCGGAGCCCGCGACCTGTGATTTTCGATCCGAAAGTTCCTATAGGTTCAACAAGGTTTAATAAACATGTCCTGCCAGTTTGGTTCGAATCGAACGGTCGGATCGCTTGCGATCGCATGATCGAACGGTTACTATTTACCTAAACTTTGAATTATTGAATCGAAGTATCCGGGACTTCGATTCTCAATCCGCGAGTTTCTACAAGATCCAAGAGGTGCCTAGATCAACATATTTGAAAATGACGTCGATCGAACGGTCCGAACACATCGAATCCGGATAACGCCTAATATGCGATATCCGATCGACAGTCAAACGGTAATCAAATTAAAATTCGAGTATACCGTCATGCTTGGGACGACGTGGGGATCATTCTAGGATAAAAACCCAACCTTGACACCCCACCGACGCGCCGCCACTGCTGGTGGGTGTGTAGAGCAATTTTTCGGCGATCGAAAATCTCCAAACCGCCGGCCAATAATCACACCTACAGATCAAGCACATCAAGGGGAGCAACTTTATACCTTGGCTCGAAGATCAATTCCACCATTAAAGCCCTCGAACGAACGATTTTGTCTCTTGAAAAATCGAGAAAATTCTTAGTTTGAATTTGTCAGTTCTACTTGAAATTGGGTCGGGTCTTTGAGGGAAATTTCAAAGGGAAGGTAGGGGAGTGTTTTGGGTGTAATTGCATGGCTTGGGGTGGCCGAAGTTGGCTGGAAAAGCCCTTGAAAATCACTATTTCGAAATAGCCAAAATGGCTATGTTTTTTCCTCAAATTTTTGGTTTAATTCCTTGGAATTTGGGGCTGGAAATTAGTATAGGTGTGTAGAGGAGAGAAAGATGAAGAGTATGCAAGTTGTGGCGTTGAAATTGGTGTCTAAACGGAGGAGAAATCTGAGTTTGAAATTCGCTTTTCGTGGAGCTCGCGATAGATTAATAAATTAATAATTAAATTTTAATTTAGGATCGGGTTATTACAGACCCGCAAAGACTGGTACACATTATGTCTGCTCAATTGGGAGGATGACTAGTCTGAAGTCATTCTTGTGGAGACACTAAGACAGATGTGTAGGTGCTCTATAGAAGATGGAGTCCACTAAATGCGATCAACTCTAGAATTCTTGTATGGAAGTCTTACTCACAAGTGTCAACACAAAGAATTCTAAGTTGTTATAATGCAAATTAGTCCTCAGACCTGAGACATAGGTTGTTTCTCTTTGAGAACACTATACAGTCGTATCGAAAGGATGTGACTTAATGGTGTTCCTCAGGATTCTCAGCATGTACACATGGAAAGATGAATGTACAACAAGGAATCTCTAATACTCTGAAGATATGATTCAACATGGAAATTGAAACAAGAACGTTTGCAATTTCATCCAATTGAATCACATAACCAAGAGACATCATATTAGGGGACTTGACACGAGCTTACCATATCCCAAGAATATGACATAGAGTATTGAATTAGAGAAGGATCGAATTGCATTGTAATCACAAACTGACTAGGTTCTCTAAATGAATTCTTTTTAGCTTGGTAAGCCATGACATGTTGCTAGGTGTCACTCATGGCTTGTGGAAGCCCTGTAAGGACTAATTATAATTAGCCTTCGCCAATAGGGAGAATTGTATAAAGGGATACAATTCACACTTGATTTAGGAGGAATCTTTCATATCCACTGCCTCGCTAATTAGAACTTATAAGATCGCACACCGAAAAGGAGTCGATTGGGAATTAAGAAGAGAATGATGATTTTGTGGTTTGGTCAAAGCCAATGTGAAAGTCAAAGGTCAAATGTCAAACGGTTGACCCGACACTTGACACGGTCAACTAAGGATGACCGGGACCAACACCTGTAAATTTGTTAAGTCACTAAACTAATTAAATTGATTAGATTAATTTAATTATTCAATTAAAGTTATTGAACTTTAATAAAGGTCTCATGTGACTTGGAAATTCAATAGGAAATGGACCATATGAACTTAGGCACAAGTGTGACACATTATAGGATATGGCGCATAAGGAGGGGCCGCGGGGGGGGGGCTAATCACACTCATAGTGGGAGGGCATTTTTGTCACGTGTGATACAATTTTGGCTCTGTATATGTGTGACTATAGCACTCAAACATTTTAGGGTTTCAAGTTGGTAAAATTGGAAGAGAGAAAGCATCAAAACTCTCTCCCAAACACCCTCTTGGCTGGCCACATCAAGTGAGAGGGCTAGCACCCCTTCTCACTTGTTGTCTTATCATTCTCCTATCCCTTTCATTCCTTGGTGAAGAGCTTTGGGGAGGTGCAACCTTTTTGTACCTATTTGGAGAGCCAAAAGTGGAGAATCAACATCAAAGGGAGAGCACAACAAAGGGACCAAGGTTTGTTCCAAGGGTATGAATATCTCATCTCTCTCTTGAATAGGATTTTAGAGTGCCTATTTTCATAAACCTATAAAGATTGGACCTAAGGAGACTTGTATGAATCCCTAGCTATTTAATGCTTCTGATTTTATTTTGATTACATATTAGATATGCCATGCTAGGTGATTTATTCTCTCAAAGTTTGGTTGTAGAGGTTTTTAGAAATCTCTACACAATACCATTCCCAAAATATTCCCTTCAGTCCCAAACCAAGAAATAATCTCACATTACATATCTCAATTGACGAGAGAGTGTAGTAGGTTTGTGAAGAGAAAATGAGAGTGTAGTAGGTTTCTTGGATTGAAAGAGAAGAGTAATCTGGCAATACAGTGGAGAGGAGTTTGTGTTTTTCTAAAACTTAATATGAAGAGTGGTGGGGTGTGTGTATAGATGTACTAGGGTTAAGTATTAAGTTCAATGACCTATTTTGTCTTTTTACACAATAATAAAACTTAAGAGCTTAATGACTTAAGTATTGGAGTGAATAAAGAAAAGTGTGGGGTTTTAAATAGAAAAAATCACTTAATATTGGTTGTAGAGGAATAATAAGAATATTTGAGAAAACCAAAACCCATTCGATAAAGGAGGAAAAGTGCGGCTGTACTTAAAAATAAAATCTCCAAGTCAAAGAAGAAATTTAGGAGATTGGGTTTGGGTTTTTTTTATAAAAAAAAATAGGAAAATAGGTCCAGCCGATATTAACAAAGCCCGGCCATCTACCTTCAAACATGGTGCCACTTTCCTTTCTAGATGCATCCACAACAAATAAACTTTTAATTATTCTCATTAATATTCCACCAGAACTCCTTTTCCCTGTGCATTCATCATTTGCCTTTTTGGGTTCATCATCTACAAATGCCGCAACCCTTTTATTGGAATTATCTTTCATAAGGAAGGTCTCACTTGCGGGCGGAGAAGCACAAATAGCAGATTCCTCTCTCCTTCAATATTTGCAAGTGACGACAAGCAGCCCACACCATTTTTACACGACGTCAATATTAATTTTTTGGTTTGTGTTGGGGATGTTATGAACAGAGAATGGTTTATTGCAGTCGTTTTTGACTTGGTGCTCAAGTCTTGGCCGCGTTTGATCGTCAACTTCTTCTAACTTTGAAGGGTTCAAAGCTATCCCAAGTACCAGGTACCAAGTACGTTTCTTTAGCAGCCAAAGGAAAGAACCCGTGTTTTTTACACCCTTCTAGTGTCTATTTGGAGCAATTCAGAACTATTGTTGTGTGGACTAGTTAATCCTAAAAGTAATCTACCTCGTCCCACCATGATAATTATTTTCAGAAGGTTTCTTGAGATTTTGTTGAGTTGATAATTCCACTAATTTCGATCCCTTAAGCTTCCAAAATCGTAGTTTTAGCTCCAAAGCCTTGCTAGAGACGGATGCCTACAAAAATCTACACTAAACACATTAAATTAACCAATTTCACGTAAAAACAAAGCAAATAGAGATAAATTATGAGTGCTGCTAAACGAACCCTAAAATTAACTAAGTACACCCTACTACAAAAGTATATATTGAATTACTGATTTACCCTAATATAAAATGACCAAAAAGGATATATGGAATTGTGAAACAAATATAATTTTAATAAGTACACCCTACTAACCGTATTCACCCCTAATCAAGAGATTACTTTTGAAGAGAGAAGAATAGAGGCATTACAATAGGTCCTGCAGGTTTTATCTCAAGGCTAACTGTACTTTCTTGGTGCATCTTAGGTTGTTGTTCAATACATGACTGAGCTTGAAAAGAGAAGTTAAAGCACAACCTTCTAAGTAGAAGAAGACTTGGGCTCAAATCTGCTTCTTCTCGCGGTCCAAAAGGAAGCGCAGCGGTGGAGATTATGTGAAGGCCTGATTAATCATTGAATTCCTGACAAGAGAGACACGATAATTTCAATCGAGTAAGTTGTCAAAATAATATTATGGTGAATTGACTTATATATTGTAAAAATAGAATTTATGCATATTATTTTTGCCTAGTTCACTAACAACATGAATGAAAAACTCTTTGACCCTACTGTGGTGGCACCATCTTCATCCCCCTTTTAGGACTTAGTTTTTCTGGCTTGTGAGCGTGTATGATTAAAAATATCTTAACTAGTACTACTAGGGCCAATTTGATGAAGTTTGCAGTGACTTTCTTTTGCCACTCATGAACCTTTCTTATTGTTTTTCTCTTATGTTCTTATAAGTGAAAAACAGGAAACTTGATCAATTTTAGTGAACCAAAAGTACACCTTAGAGCACTAGCTTTGGGGAGAAAAAGTCTTGTTATTCGTGCACGTCCACCTCAATGTGGGGCTTAGAACAAGCCATTAGAAAACAGTTTTGGAAGGACACAAATGAATTGATCTCATATTAGTACATTGCAGAGATATTATTCCAGTTTTATGTAGCATATATCAAAATAAAAGCAACATTAATAGGATCATCAGCAAAAGAGGTATTAACTTTGATTTTTTTTTTCCGAGGAAGTCATCAAAAGAGGTATTAACTTTGAAATTTTGGAATGGATGCTTCATACATTTCGAGGAAGTCATCAAAAGAGGTATTAACTTTGAATTTTTTATTTTTTTTTTGGTTTAGGCTAAAGCATGTGTACTGAAAAATGACAAATATGAGGGTTTTTTTTTACAGCATCCATAAGATGTATCTAAGCAAGACACCGACATCAATAAACAATGTGTTTTAGACTACAGAAACGAATTTATCACAAATGAGGTAAATTAATGAATATTTATATATTTATTTTATAATTGCATAAATTAATTTAATTATTAGTGATTTTACAGATATTTGTTAGTCGTGATGCATTAATAAGATGGACTCGTGAACAAGGGAAAAGGAATGGCTTTGTGATTATCATTAAAAGGTCTGATATTGGAGGAGCTGGTAAATTCAAGACCAGTCGAATTCTATTTTGTTGTGAGAGGGGTGGCCAATTTAGGAAAAAAAAAGTTGTGGAATCAGATAGCAAGACAATACATAAGCTTGATCAAAGTTCAAACCCTCCAAAGAAAAAAAGTGTGAAGTCTACTGGCACGAACAACTACTAAAAAAATCAAGCTGAAAATGAACTATAAAATAATGCTACAAGTATTAGGGTGTACCATGGGTATTTTTGGTAGTTCTATAGGGTGTACTTAGTTAATTTTACATTTTAATTAAAATATTAGGGTGTACTTAGATCATAGGGTGTACTCAGTTAATTTAGGGTTCGTTATGCAAAATATGAATCTATCAACTACCTAAGCTGGCAACTAGATTCTATTTTTGTTTTTATAAATTAAAAAAAAAATTATGCACAGAACTATTAAATGTGTTCCTTGCCTCTAATTCTTATTTCTGGCAAGTTCCAAGTTCAGGTTTTCATATTTAAACTTCGATTTATGTCCATACCTTATCATTTTCTCAACTTGCTTCGCTACACTATACTCCAAATCTGCTTCTTTTTGTTTCGTATGACCAGACTTTGCCATCTTCTTTAATTCTAAAATTTGTGGCAGGACATATAGCTGATAATCCTCATGCAAAAATATACACCGCATGTTTAAGTTGCAACAATTAGCTACTGAAAATGATGAAAGTAGTTTGAAACGACAGAAAACTGATAGCACAAATCCCCTCATCCCTGAACAGTGTAAGAACCATATTTTCTTTCAATACAACCTGAAAGCCGCGACAGAGAACTAAAAATAAGGAAAAAAGTTCCAAATACATAATATAACAAAAAACACCTATATACCTAAAGCAAATTCCTAAAGCAAATGCCAAAATATGCATGTCTTCTCTTCCACTTAAGATTGTTACATTCAAATTCAATATAAAATTGGCAAGAATAATTAGAATTATGTATAGTGTAAGGTTTACCAGAGCAAACAAGGTACCCAAATAATACCCATTCACGACATGAGGTGACATTTGCTAGATCCCGAGCTCTCTGCAAATGGAATATATCATTAACCATAAGGTGCTGTTAAACGAACCCTAAATTTAACTAAGTACACCCTACTACCAAACTATTTATTAAATTACTAATTTACCCTAATATAAATTGACAAAAAAAGATATATTGAATATTGAAACAAAAGTGACTTTAATAAGTACACCCTACTCAACATATTGAACCCTAATCAAATTAGAATTTCAGAGTTTGATTCCAAACAGATTTGAGATAAAAATTCGAAGTTTTTGTTGGGTGTAATAATTTTTTTTTTCTATCACTCCAATAGTTCCTGACATTAATGAAGAAGAAGCTTTGAGAGGAGAAAAGATTGAAGCTGCCGAACATAATCCCTTGCCAAAAATTGAAGAGTCGTTTTCTATCACAGTCGTTTTTTCGTTTTGTTTTGCTTTGGAGACAGTCGTTTTGTTTTTCTTTGCTTGCGACAGTAAAATGGTTCATACGATTAATGGAGATGAAGAGTTGTGCCAAACATATTGACCAGAACGGCTTCATTTTAATGGGACTGAAATGATACTTTTCGTAAATAAAACCCACCTTTCCTTCTTCATTAACAATGTTGTCCAATCATATGTTAAAAATTACATAACAAATCCCCTGTTTCTCAAAGTTTCAAGAGAAAGAAGAAAAAAAAAAAAAAACACTAAACATCCAGCATCCCAAGAACTTGGCCTTCTTCACAATGTGGAGCTTTAAAAAACCTAAGCATCTCAACTTGAAGGATTGTGGGAAAATCCCTGAGGGTTTTTGTATATGAATAATTTCACACGATCTTAGAAGAGCTCATGAATTTGGTTCAATGAGTGGGTGAATCCCTGAGGGTTTTGATTTGATGAAGGGAAAAGGAGTTGACAGGAACAGATTTGATGAAGCAGACCAATTCATGTAAAATAGGGTGTACTTAGTATTAGGGTGTTGTGTAATAGAGTGTATTAGGGTGTATCAAGGGTATTTTTAGTGGTTAAATAGGGTGTACTTAGTTAATTTTACATTTTCATTTAATTATTAGGGTGTACTTATATCATAAGGAGTACTCAGTTAATTTTAAAGTTCGTTTATGTGAGAGTCCGTTTTTCTTAAATGATGATTAAACATATATATATATCTTACTCTATTATATATATATCTTATTCTATTTGTATATTCATTAGTAAAATGATTCTTGAATGGGTAGTTAGGTGTCAACAAGGCATGCTAGTAGCCTTGTCAACTCCTCATGAAGAATTTAGAATATGATTGGAATCACAACGTGTCTATAGGTAAAACTTTCTAATCTACAAGACCATAATAATATATAGGTTTTTTTATCATAAATAGTCCTTGACGTTTACGAAATTATCACGAATGGTCCTTGAGATTTTTTTGTGACACTAATAGTCCTTAACGTTTGGACTTTTTATCACAAATGGTCCTTGCCGTCAAAAATTCTGTTAAGTGTATGATGTGGAAGATAAGTGGAGCCCACATGTCCAATCACATCGTGACATGTGGATTAAATAAATAAATAAATATATTTTTTTTATGAAAATCCATTAAAAAACCATTTAGCCTCTCTCTCTCTCTCTCTACTCTCTAAATGGTTTTTTAATGGATTTTCATAAAAAAAAATATTTATTTATTTATTTAATCTAAATGTCACAATGTGATTGTACATGTGGGCTCCACTTATCTTCCACATCATACACTTAACAGAATTTTTGACGGCAAGGACCATTTGTGATAAAAAGTCCAAACGTTAAGGACTATTAGTGTCACAAAAAAATCTCAAGGACCATTCGTGATAATTTCGTAAACGTCAAGGACTATTTATGATAAAAAAACCTATATATTATATATGCTCAAAGTTATACATTGACAAGAAAGCAAGTTTTGAGTAGCTTAATGAAACCTTATTCACTAGGATGACAAGGAAAGTGATGAAAAAAGTAGAACAGAGACAAACGAAACGAAATGATACAACAACAATTATATATATTTATAGTATTGAATTTATGAAGGAGGAGGGTGGAGCTGAGACTTCAACAGTTCCTTCAAGCATCAGCGTGACTTTCTTCATGGTGGGTCTGAGTGATGGATCCTCCTGAATGCACCATATTGCAATCATCACATACTTCTCCATCTCGTTGATGTCATTGATTTCCTCATCATCATTCTCGAAGAGCCGGTGCAGCTTCTTTTGCGTATAGCAATCATATGCCCAATCAGCTAGTATCATTTCATCTTCATTGTCTGCCACTGCTTCAAAATGCTTCCTGCAGAAAATAATCTCTAACAACAAAATGCCATAGCTGTAAACATCAACCTTGACTGTGATAGGTAAGCTTCTGAACCATTCAGGGGCCACATACCCTCTGGTTCCCCTGATAGCAGTCATGCTTCGAGTCTGGTCCAATCTCAAAAGCTTCGCTAATCCGAAGTCAGAAATTCTTGCTGTGAAGTAGTCATCAAGAAGAATGTTTTGAGGCTTGATGTCACAATGAACAATTTGGCTGCTGCACTCCTCATGCAAATACAAAAGCCCTCTTGCAATTCCCAAGGCAATTTGCCTTCTCTGGTACCAATTTGGCATTGATTCTCCAAAGAGGAAGCTTGCTAGAGAGCCGTTGCTCATAAACTCATATACAAGAATTCGGTGCTCCCCCTCGTTACAAAATCCAAGTAGCTGGACTAAATTTCGGTGATTTGTTCTGCCGATAGCACTCACTTCAGCTTTGAATTCCAAATCATTTTCTCTGACCTTAGCATCTAAACGTTTGATAGCAACACACCTTCCAGTATCAGACGCTAAAACTCCTTTAAAAACTGTTGCACGAAGCATTTTCAGTTGTATGAACCTTCTTTATCATGACGTCTCCATCGTTCACCCAATCTCTTATCCGGTGGTATCGCACATCAATGTGTTTGGACCTCCCATGGAACGCTTGATTCTTCACTAAGTATATAGCACTTTGACTGTCACTTTGTATCACCACCAAGTCTTGAGCTATCCCGAATTCCTTTGCCAATCTCTTCAGCCATACTGCTTCTTTAGAAGCTTCCGTGTTGTGTTTTGCATGTCTTGAAAATCAAAAAGATGCTCGGGTGAGGCCTGGTCACAACTTTGTGGAACAAATTTTTGTTTACATCCTTTGCGCACATCATTTGGATCAATAAAGGTGTAACCATGAGGGCAATCGCAAATTGGTCGTCCTTCATTTTCAAGCCTACATAAGCTGTTGAATCCACATGCACCACCGCCCATATCTTCCGTAATTGACGAGCAGATATTCGGAGGTAGAAAAGTGATAGTAGACCAAGCCATGGGCCACCTTCCAGCACTTGAGCTAGTACTTTTAGGATAAAAACAGTGTCTCAAAACTCCGTCATACTCTAATGTTGCTCTCTGGTAGAAATCTTGTATTGAAACTGCATTTGATGATATGATATTGAGTACGCTTCCATTCCCGGATGCAAGGTAAATGAGGCCAGACTGGTTGAAGATGACCTGAAATATAATATCTGTAGTTTTGACTGACCAATAAGCAGAATTGAAATTGGCAAAGTGTTGTGGGAAATTTGTAGTGTAAAGCCCGAGATTTCCATCAGATTGTAGTTTAAACCGGAATCTACCTCTTGAGTAATTTGTAGCCGTGTAGCGAGCATAGAGGTTGCTGTTTTGATTTAGAATCTGTGTTGGCAGGATTGTATCAGTTGGTTGATCAAAACTCTGCCACAACGTGCTTGAATCTTGGTTGGCCAGCACGAAATTTCCAGTGTCTAGCATGGCTGCATAGGCAAATCCAGTACCAGGAGAATCAGCAGACCATATTCCCTTGCCAGTTGCATCTTTGAGCATAAACTGGCCATCACTTGTAAGTTCAACTTGGGATCCTTGTGGCACAAGATTATTCCCATTGGCTGACCAGACAATAGTTCTCTCTGGTATCTTATTGAACCAGATGGCCAGTAAGAACCCATCTTTTCCAATCTGTTTAAAACCAAAAGCAAATTCACCAGATGGTGATTGCCACGATGAGTTATGGTCATTTCGTGCAGTGAGGGATGAGCCGAAAGATATGTTTACGTATGGTTGAGCTATGGTGGAATATGGGAGAATCATGAAAAGGAAGAAGCAGAGAAGATCGAGCACGGAAAAAACCATGGTAAGATGAGCGTTTTGCTACAGCCTACTAGGAGTGAGATGTATTCAGTGTATAGTGAGATGCTTCTTTCCTGTCCTCCCTGGCCTAAAAGAAGCATTCTTTCTCTAACCCCCTCATTGGGTGGCAGCCAATTTTCTACATTCAAAATTGAATGCCGTCATAGAGGGAAAAATATGTTACTTTCATCATTTGTACTCCACCAATGGCCATAGATCATTCAATCACACCCATGAATTTTTTATGACCACACAATTTCCAGCAATTATTGGGGCAATAATGTCTGTCACTGTGAGAGTCCGTATTTAAAAAATTAAAAAAAAAATTATTAAAGAGGAATAAACATTATTATATATATTTATAAGTAATTATAAGCTATATATATATTATCATTATTGTCTTACAATGTGTTATAAAACGTCATAATTCATGGTGTAGACTAGTGTTTGATGTGGGTCATAGATTGCTAATTGAAGGTGGCAATTTTTCCTTGCTTTGAGTTTGACGTGCAAGTCAATTGTGCAAGGTTTTTCTATTTGTAATTTGATTAGTCATCTTTTAAACTTGCAAGCTGTTGGGATATTAATGAAAGAAATAGTTGAGTCATTAACTCACCAATACGTGTCTTCATAATATCCATTCTCATCTTGTAATGACTTGGAATGGAAGAAAAATTACTTAGGCACCAAGATTAAAACCTTGCACGGCATCTAAAAACTTCATTTTCAAAATAATAGTTGTATTATATTACGTCTTATTACAACAAATTAGAACAAGCCATATATTTTCCCAAATCTACCAAAAGAAATTCCAAGTTACAAGATAACTAGGACCCTCCTCCTACCTAGACAACAAAATCTTCATTTTTAAAGCATGTTTTTCCAATAGCATGAGGGAGGTTGATCGCACACTTGTTTCACACACTTCAACCATAACATCCTTTCTTCTAATCTTCTTCTTTGATTTTTTTTTAATTTTTTTTTCCATCTATTGGGCTTCAAATGAATGTCTTATTGATTAATCAGACACTAAAAGCCTTATTACTTTGCCAAATTAATATTCATTTGTTAATTAGTGGGATTTCCAATTGGACCCTACAAGATAAATAGGAATCCCATGTGATGCAGTATAGGTTATAGTGGATCGTTTGACCAAATCTGCACATTTCCTACTAATAAAATCAACGAATTCCACTGAAAGTCTTGGAAAGCTTTTTGTTCGAGAGATAATAAGATTACATGGGATTCCTATTTCGATTGTATCTAATCGAGATTCTAAGTTTACTTCTAAATTTTGGGGAAGTTTACAAAAAGCATTGGGTATGCAACTAAATTTTAGTACTGCTTTTCATCCCTAAACTGATGGACAGTCAGAGAGAACTATTCAAATTTTAGAGGACATGTTGAGAGCATGTATTCTAGATTTTGGTGGAAGTTGGGAAGATCATTTGATAACAACAGCTATCAATGTAGCATTCGGATGGCACCTTATGAAGCTTTATATGGAAGACCTTGTCGATCACCTGTGTATTGGACTGAGGTAGGAGAAACTGTATTGTTAGGACCGAATTTGGTTCAAGAGACAACTGAAAAGATTAAAGTTATCAAGCAACGTCCCTTAACTGCTCAGAGTCGAAAGTAAAATAGAATAAATAGAAGCCGAAACAGGGTTTAAAATAAACTTCTCTTATAAAAATAGCTCCAAAATCTTACAACTTTATAATTAATAAATAAAGCTCTATCACTCTCATCTAATTCAGCCTCAAAATGGTTTAGTCCTTGTCTTGCCCATTAATTCATCTGAAAAATTAAACAGGGTGAGGGGTAAGCAACCACCACTCAGTAAGGAGATGAAACCTTACCACAGTAGATTGATATAACTAAATTAAGTGACATACAATCACACTGCTAAATATCACATTAATAATAATAATGCATGAATGCCCTTCATCTACTCCCGTTAATTCATATAACTGAACAAGTAGACCTGCACGTCCCATACCATGCTTATACCACTTGGTCCCGAATGCCCATTTATATGAACTAACACCCATCTCACTCCTCCCATAATTCCCCTTTTGTTAGTCATCTTGTCTAACTCCCTGTCGCCAGTCCCGAATCACCCAATAAAAACTATGTGCACTGTGGGATTCTTGAGACCTGGTACCTGCCAAGAGTTAGACTTAAATACACAAAATACTATTTCCATAATTATTTTCTCCACCCAACAACTCCAACTAATTTCCATGAAATGATATAATTATGCATTTCACATATCCATATATCTCACAACAATGTAACATTTAAAACATCACCAATGTGTATATATATATATATATATATCTCACAATAATGTGTATACACATTATATATATATATAATTATGCCAACATTATTCAACCAGTCAAGAACACATAAATATTCTAGGAAAAACATTTAATTGTAACAAGAATATTAATCAAATAATCATATCACGCATAATATAGTGTTCACGAAATTTAATTAAATCAATCTTTGTAAAGGCCCCTGAGAAACCCCCTACCTCGTTTCCGAAGCTAACTCCAAGTTAAGAAAACACAAGCTCCAACCTCTAACTTCTCCAAGAATATTATTACCACTCTCTCTTTCTCTTTCTCTCCTCCCTGTGTGCAACCTCTAATATTACACAAGGTTGTTATCTAGTGTTTTCAACAATAATAGAGATAGAGGGATCTTTTTTTTTTTTTTTTTTTTAAAGTTTAGTTAAAAACTTTAAATTTTGGGTAATTAAAAAGATGATGTGGCAAATTACATGTATTGCCATATCATATGCCACATTAGTTGGTAATCAAAAGTTAGTAAAAGAGTTGGTGCCCGAAGCATTACTGAAAAAATATAATTATATATATATATATCCTTTATAAATTAATTCCTATTTGTATGGGGATTTCTTTCCAATTTATAAATTAATAATTAGTGATTGCTTGCCTATTTTTTTATGGATATCTTTTCCTATTTTCGACCCAAAAAATATATATATATATATATATGTTCCTATATATAGTGATTAAAAGTAGGGTAAGTAGCTATATATATTTCAAGACCCAAATCCTCTCTGTAAATTGCAATAGTCAATCAAACTGCACACAGATCGATCGGCGCCATGATGAGACCTCGTGCTATCAAAAGGAGTTGGAGCAGTAGAATATCCCAATCCAAACCTATTGGAGAAGCCTCCGATCATCATCAGTCTCCATTAAAAAGATCAAAAAGGTGGGCACCCGAAAAACCAATATCGAAAGAGTTCGCCATGCCCATGAATATTAGTCTTGATGATCTCCCTGAGTTTGTATTGCTAAAAATTCTTTCCCGACTCCCTCCTAAGTGTGCGGCTCGATGCATGTGTGTGTCCAAACGTTGGTTCAGTCTCATCTTTGATCCTTATTTTTTTCGACACTATTTCCAAGTCCAAAGTGATAACCAAAACCCCATCATTGCACGTGCACGTGCACGTGCTATAATCATCTCGGATAGAGGGCGTACAACAAGAAGAAGAAGTAAATTTCTTTCCACGTCATCATCGGAGCAGCCTGATGAAGATGAACCATGTGAGAGGAAATTTTTTTCCATGTCATCGGAGCCTGATCATGAACCACATGAACATGAGTTGTCTCTGAGTTTCCTCCCTTGTTTCCAAGCTGATATTCTTGATCCTTATAAAGGTGAGCCGGTTGTGGCACTACTAGAAAAAACATAATTGGCGACAAAAGGTAAAAAAGACGACATATTTTGGGTCGCTGATGGGATGATTTTGCAACCGAATTTTAGAAGTTGGTCGCTCATTTTCCCTTTAACATTTAAGAAGATCAAATTTGATCAAGGGTGATGATTCGTGACGAAACACTAAGTATTGACGACCAATTGTGATTCCTTTCAATATTAAGGAATCAACGACTATTTAGTATTTTGGTCACCAAGTAAATGGGTGGGAGATGAAATTCTAGGCAGGAAACACTAGACAATCATGCGACGAAACAAATCGTCGCTCATCACAATACCTTTCGTCGCCAAAGAATTTTCTCGCTTAAAAATGTTTCATGAAATTGAGCGACCAAGTGATTTTGTCGCAGATACATTATAAAGACGGAATGAATCTAGCAAAACACTGCCGTTCTAAGTGTTTTTGGTGGTTTTTTTTTCCTTAAAATGATTTTTTTATTTTTTATAATCACATTCTCTAGCCCTTTATAGATTTCCATCATTTGATTTGCAAAAAATAGAACAAAAATCATGACTATTCTGCACTGTTTCTCAATAAAACTATTGAACATAGTGAATTTAGGGAATGGATGCCCTGCAAAGTTGCAACTCAAAACTCTTTTCAAGGTCCCTTCTCTTACCCACCCACTGCAATCCACCCTCTCTTTCCTACAAACCCAGCAAATAGCCAACACTACCACCTATTCAAATATGACGATCTGTCACTCTTAAGCTCAACCCCAAATCTCATCGATCCACACAACCGAACATCTCCTCCCTCTATCTCTGAGGCCAAAGGAAAATTCAATTCCAAGTGTGCAAAATTGTGAAAATTTTGTTTGAATCATGAATTTAGGCTTCGTTCCCTTTTTTTAATAGGGTATTTGAGTATGTTTATGTGAGTTTTTGCTATTTTAAAAGTTTTACAAAATCTGACATTTATGAAAATATGAGTTAAATTTTGACTATTTTTTTATTATACAACTCACCATTTATTTCTTTAGATACTTCCGAACCAAGCCAGTGGCGGGGG
>NW_018921813.1:212259-223009 GCF_002207925.1 Prunus avium
GGTTAGATTGTAATAAATATTACAATTGTAAGATTATTCCACAAGAAGATGCATCAGTCTAGTGGTATTTGGGACTTGTACCCAAACTCTGACCAGAGTTCGAATAAAAAAATAAAACTCTGACAATCAATTTAAGAAAAAAAAACACTAAAAACACTTAAAAGGACAGCATTTTGGTAGAGTCATTCCGTCTTTATAATGTATTCCCAACAAAATCACTTGGTCGCTCAATTCCATGAAACATTTTTAAGCGGGAAAATTCTTTGGCGACGAAATGTTTCATTGCATGATTGTCTAGTGTTTCCCGCCTAGAATTTAATCTCCCGCCCATTTACTTGACGACCAATTTACTAAATAGTCGTAGATTCCACCATTGAAAGGAATCATAGTTGGTCGCCAATACTTGGTGTTTCATCACAAAACCCTTGATCAAATTTGATATTCTTAAATAAATCAAATCATAATATAGCATGATAGATAATACGATCATCATTATAAATTGCAGACTAGTCTACAACGTGAATCCAATTTGTAACTAGTATATTTAAACAAATAAAATCATAATATAAGCTAACATGATAATCATTATAAATTGCTATCATGATCACATCTTGTTTTTCTTGTATCTTTGAACATCCCATCCGATCTTGTTAAGTAATTAAGTCATTGCTGGCCTGAGAGGGCCCTTATTAGCTAGGGAGAAGGTTTTCGTTGGATTAAATCTGACCATGTCACTTATGCGATAACTCTCAAGATTTTTTTTTTTTAAGAACTCATACATTTAGGGTGGGATTGTAATAAAGTCAGGTAAAACATTAATCTCGAATTAATTTTTTTACTTGAGAAAAAATTGTAGAGTGACATAGTCAGAGTGTTTTCTCCTAAATCCTAAATGTGTGATGAGCACAAAATTAATACAAGTTTTATCCTTAATTTTATAATTGTTAGTATTTTCTTTTGTTTTATGTAAATCTATTAGAGTATTTATATTGTTTTTGTTTTCCAATCTTGTTTTATATTTAATGAGTGGTTGTTTGTAGATATTAAGAGTCTTCCACCAATGGCATGAGGAGGAGGAGGAAAAAGTAATGTGTTGCAAAAAGAAGGTAGAAGAAAGATGAAAATGTATGCAGCCATGGTCAAGGAAATATGCTCAAGACAACGTGTGGTTCAAAGCCAAAACCAAAGAAGAAGCAATCAATTGCATTAATATGCTCTAGGACATGCATGCAAGCTTCCATCATTGAAGAAATAAAGAAAGAATGAATAAACAATGAAGGAGAAGTTTAAATTGACTACTTGCAACCAATGAATGCAAAGAAGAATGATGATGCTTGAGTTGTTATCTAGCTACAATTTGAGGAAAGTTGCTGCAGTTTTTATGAGAAGACACGAGAGATGAGATGGAGTAAATGATAAGAAGACAAAAATAAAGATTTTTGTGAAAGCCAAAGTCAAGGAAGTAGGCCAAGATTAAGGAATATACTTGAAAATGATGGGATACTTATTTGAAATGATAAAAGCTTGGAGCAAAGAAGCAAGTGTAGAGAGTGTGGAGAAATTCAAGAGTGATACCCGATAAAGAGAAGAAGGAAAGTATGGAAGTGCATGATAAAGTGTTCAAGTGGAAGAAAGTTTTGAAGAATTTGGAGGAGTCATCATCACAATGAATTAATTAAAGAAAGCAACTTGGCAATTGGTTTGATGGCAAGTGGAAGACATATTAAAATCATGAATATTGCTCCCATCCTCCTATAAATAGATGGAGCTACGGCATTGTAAAACTACACCAAGCCGCATGTTAGCATGTATGTGTCCTATTTAATTTTAATTAAATTAATTTGATGAAATGATGATGCATAGACCTAGGTAGGGTAAGGAATAAATGATACATAGACCTATTTGATGGGATAAAAGATGAGACAATATCAGTGTTTTTTCTTTCCTAATCATTAAACCCCCTTTCCTTTTTTGTCAAAGTGAATATTAAATACTCTTTCCTTTTTTGCCAAAATGAATTAATATATCTTCATCAAAGGCTTTTGGAATAAATTAATATCTCTTCACCCAAGGGTTATGATCGTGGTTGTTATTTTTTATTCTCTTTTAAATAATTAAAAAGAACAGTTAGAAGTTAAAGTGCAGGAATATGTGTCAACAAATTAGAAAGATAACAGGAAAGCATGAAAATTAGACGAGTCCAAATTTGCATTGTTTCCTTTTCCCTTTTCCCTATGTCCACCCTGTTTTCTCCAATTGGGACTGATGATGGATACTAATGTGACTAATGGAGCTGGCTTTCTCCAGACAGTCCTTGTTTTTTTTTTTTTTTTGAAGAGGACAGTCCTTGTTAAAACCGAACCAAACAAGGAAAGGGATACAATATTGGGTTGTTTTGGAGGTCAAACTTGGATGCTTCGGGGGTTTAGATTTTTCTAATGTTCAGAGTGGGTCGGCCCCTAGAAATGCAAACAAGGGTGCATTTTTGCTCACCACTTTAATCACATGTGTACCCTCACCAACATCCTCAATGCTTGACACGTGTCTATAGACATAACTATAGTTAACTTTTGCTTTGTATTTATGGAATCATGATTACACCTATGGACACGTGTCAAGCATTGAGGATGGTGGTGAGGGTACACCTATAGTTAAAGTGGTGAGTAAAAATGCTCCCTGCAAACAAAGCAATATATAACTACATCTCTTGCAGTGAGAAAAAAAAACCCTAACTGAAAGAAAAACTCTCTCTCTGTGAAAGCTCAGCCGCCGCCCCCTTTGGGGGTTGGTGGCCATCTTTTATTTTCCATCCTGTTTCCGTTTCCCCTCCCTTTCCTTCCTCTTAACCCTCCTCTCTTTCGTCTCTCTCTCTCTCTCTCTCTCTCTCTCTCCCTCTGTTGGGGTTTTTTCTTTTTTCACGCACTTTTTCTCTTGTTTTTTTTCCAGTTTGGTTTTGGTCCAAATCTCCCCTTGCCCTCTTTTCTACAACTTCTGTGGCTGAACTTGGTGGGTTCGTGGTTTTCTGGTTTGTTCCATCGGCGGTCTGCATGGTGGTGGCTCTGATTTTGGTGCTCCTGCTCCGATCTTCTCCAATCTTTTCGCCCTTGGGGACTGCCCATCGGCCTGGTCGTTTTGGGTCTGCTCTGCCTGGTGCTGAAGAGCTTGCTGTGCGGATTCTTTGTCTTTGCAGTTTCTTGTTGTTTTTAGTGCTTCCACTCGTTTGAGTGCGTTGCTATTTACAGTCTCTTCGGGCTTTTTACTTGTGAGAGTTTATGTTTTGTTGCATCTGTAATTTGGGTGCCTAGGCTTTTGGCTTTAGGCGGTTATTGGTTCTATGCCGGATTTTTCCTGGCTCGCGGGTTCTTTACCGCTTTCTCTCTGGCCTCCTGTGGCCATGACTAGAGTTCCCGATGTTATCGGTGTCCTTCCCCTCTAGACTACTGTCCACATTTGTATTATCCCTGTTTGGGATTTACTCGCGGTTTCTTTACCGCTTCCTCTCTGGCCATCTGTGGCCATGACCGGTGTTTGTATTAACCCTGTATGGGTATGTGTAACTGTTACTGTTCTTGTTCTGGCCTGGCTTTTAGCCTTTGTGCTTGATTTATGAATGCAATATATCGTTCCCTTTCAAAAATAAAAATAAAAATGATGAATCGGCATTTTCGGAGCTGTGCATCTCCTCTTCTTCTAGCCGCACTACCCACACCCCTCTTCCTTCTCTCTCCCTATTTCTGGTCTGAACTGCGAGGTGGTCCTGGATGGGCCCCCTTCTCTCTCCCTATTTCTCCCTCCAGATTTGGGTTTTTTATTTTCCCTGTTTTCACAAGGGACATGTGCCATAACAAGTGATAGTTATCTTCCTCATCTAATGGGTTTTTTAAGTTTTGATTTTTTTTGTTTTATGGTTAATAATTCAAGTTTTTGCTTGGTTTCATTTTTTTGGCTCGCCACATTCTCAATTATTTGATCATTTGAGATTTAAAATGGAGCAGAAGACAGATCAGAAAATGATGGGGATGGGGTGATAGAAGACATAATGATGATAGAAGACACAATGATGATAGAAGACACAATGATTCCTTGCCCTCAGTGAATACCACTAGTTAACATATAATAGTCAAGTAAAGTAGCAAACATCATGCGTGGAAACATCCACTGATAGTTTTAAGTATTCTATTCCTAGTGCATCAGTGAAACTTTATACTTTTGCTTTGTCTATATATCCTATGGGAATGTATCTTTGTAAATCGATTCATTCAATAACAATTGTTGAATATAATACTTTGCAAGCTCTTTCATGGTATCAGAGCTCTTGTCTTGAGACTCTCGATCCAATTTTTTTTCTCTGTTCTTGTTTTATTGTTTGTTCTTGGTTGTTTCCTGTTTGGTTGAGATGGCTTCGTCTTCTACCTCTTTGGCCAGTTCTCTTCCCAACGTCTCATACTTGGTTTCGATCAAACTTGATCGCACTAATTATCTACTGTGGCTTGCGCAATTCACTCCTCTGTTACAAGCCAATGATCTCTATGGTTATGTTGATGGTTCTCAAACTTGTCCTGCAAAACTCCTTGATGATAAGTCCACTCCAAATCCTGAATATGCGACTTGGCAGCGACAAGATAAGCAAATTATGAGTTGGATCAACTCTACGTTAACTTCCACTGTTCTTTCTACTGTGGCTCGATGTACTACTTCTGCTGAGGTGTGGAAATCCTTGGCTACTCGGTATGCTTCGCAATCTCGCTCTCGTATACTTCAACTCAAATTTCAGCTCCAATCTATTAGGCGTGGTAATATGTCTATTACTGCATATATTGATAAGTTGACCGGTATTGCGGACCAACTTTCTCTTGCTGGTAAAGCCCTTGATGATGAGGATCTTATTGAGATTATTCTTAATGGTGTTGGTCCTGCTTATGAGAGTGCTGTAAACTCTATTAAAGCTCGTGAAACTTCTATGCTGTTGGATGATGTTCTTGCTCTCCTTTTGAGTGCTGAGTCTCGACTTGAGGACTACAACTCTCTCCTTTCCGATTCTACCTCTACGGCTCTTTGTACTACAACTTCTCAAGGACGCAGTCGTGGTTCTGGTTTTCATAGTCGCAATTTTGGTGGCTCAGGTTTTGGCCATAGCAACAGTGGTCGTGGCAACACTAGCCGTACTTTTGAATCTTATGATAACTCAAATCAGTTTGGTGGTCGTGGTTTTTCGCGTGGACAAGGGGGTTCTTATTCTGGTGTTTTTCATGGATCCAGTCGTGGGAATGACATTTCTGGAGGTTTCACAAATTCTATTGGTCGTGGCTCACTTCCAAATCATTACTCTGCTCATGGGAATTCCCTTTATGGTGGCTTTTCTCGTCCTAACCGTTTCTGTTACATTTGTGGCAATCCTCGCCATCTTGCTAATAATTGTTCGAAGCCTAAGCAGTTTTATGAATCTCGCCCTTCATCCGCTCCTTCTTGAGCATTCGTAGCAACTCCTTCTACTACAGGTTCTAATGATACTTGGTATACAGACAGTGGGGCATCTTCACATATTACTCATGATTTGGCTAATCTTCGTGTCCCAACTGCATATACGAGTCAAGATCAAGTGTCTGTTGGCAATGGTGCAGGTTTACCTATTGAACATATTGGTTCTGGCTCGTTGTCTACCTTTAAGCTCAATAATCTTCTTCATTGTCCTTCTGTGTCTCATAATTTGTTGAGTGTTCATAAATTCACTTATGATAATCATTGTTATTTTATTTTCACACCTTCTTCTTTTTATGTGAAGGATCTATCCACAGGGAGGATGCTTTTCCAAGGCAAGAGTGAAAACGGTTTGTATCCGTTTCGAGGGGGGTGCAAATTTGTAGCTCTCATCGGTGAACAAACAGCTCCTTTTGTGTGGCATCAACGCTTGGGTCATCCTTCTAAAGATATTTTAAATAAGCTAAGCTCTGTTATTCCTGTTAGTTCTTCTAAATCAAGTCCTATGTGTCATACATGTCCTCTGGGAAAGAGCACTAAGCTCCCTTTTCCTTTATCTTCATCCATATCTGTTTCCCCTCTTCAATTAGTTCACTGTGATATTTGGTCTTCGCCAGTATCTTCAAATAAAGGCTCTAAGTACTTTATCTTATTTGTGGATGATTTCTCTCAACAAAATGGGGTAGCTGAACGTAAACAACGTCATATAGTGGATATGGGACTTACTCTCCTTGCTACTGCTCAAATGCCCCAATCTTTCTGGGTAGATGCTTTCAATACCTCAGTTTATCTCATTAATCGTCTTCCTGCTCGACCATTGCATTTTCTATCACCTTATGAAAAGTTGTTTGGTCGTGCTCCATCTTATTCTGTTTTTCGTGTGTTTGGTTGCGCGTGTTTTCCTTATTTACGTCCATATAACAAAAATAAACTAGAATTTCGGTCTAAAAAGTGTGTTTTTCTAGGATACTCATTAAATCATCAAGGGTATCGTTGTTATGATCCTGTTTCCGGGCGTGTTTACCTATCTCGCCATGTTGTATTTGATGAGACTTATTTTCCTCTTGCTACTGTTGCACTCCCTCAACCACTCTCACCCTTGGCTGAGCACCAACCTGTGGTTCTTCATCCTTCTCCAGGTCCTCCTCAGGTAACATTTCCTGTTGTTTCTTCTTCTTCTCATTCTGATACTAACGTTTCTTTATTATCTAACAGTGTCGCACCTTCTAGTCCTGTACTGTCTCCTAATCCCCCATCACCACCAACCTCACCTCGTCTTGTTTCTCAATCCCCTTCTTTGTCATCACATTTGCCACCATTGTCCCAAGATCCTTCCTCCAACCCGGGCCTCTCATCACCTCACCAACCGTCTTCTCCCATAGTGTCTCCAGGTTTTCTTCAATTAGTCAAGACACCCTCTCATCCAATGCTTACTCGTCTTAAAACCGGCACTCGTAAACCCAATCCCCGATATGCACTGGTCTCTTTTTCGCAGGATTTGGATCGTGAACCGTATAATTTTCGTGAAGCAAATCAATCTCCTTCTTGGTGCTCCGCAATGTATGCTGAGTTTCAAGCCCTTCAAAAAGCAGGCACATGGGATCTTGTTCCTTCTTCTCAAACTACTCATATTCTTCCTTGTAAGTGGGTATATCGCATCAAACGCAAACCTGACGGCTCACTTGAATGTTTTAACGCTCGACTTGTTGCAAATGGCTTTCTTCAACAAGAGGGTATTAATTATACTGAAACCTTCAGTCCTGTTGTTAAGCATGTCACCATCCGCATTGTTCTATCACTTGCTGTCTCTCATGATTGGCATATTCGTCAACTAGACGTACAAAATGCATTTCTTCATGGGCACCTTACTGAGGAGGTATATATGCGTCAACCAAAGGGTTTCGAAGATCCTAGAAGACCTCACCATGTTTGCAGACTTCGCAAGTCTATTTACGGTCTTAAACAAGCCCCGAGGGCATGGTTTCACAAGTTTTCTGAGTTTCTTCTTCAATATGGTTTTGTTGGTTCTCAGGCAGATCACTCCCTCTTTATTTACAATAGACATGGTGTTTATATTCTCTTGCTTATCTATGTGGACGATATTTTAATTACAGGAAATCAAACCAGTGAGGTTCAGTCTCTTATTACCTCTCTTGGTAAAGCTTTTGCAATGAAGGATCTTGGGCCTCTTAATTATTTCTTGGGTATTGAAGCTACTCGCACGCCTACTGGTCTTCATTTATCACAAAATAAATACACATGTGATCTTCTTGTTCGTGCTCACTTGCAGGATTCTAAACCATGTGCCACCCCAATTGCATCTGGTTCACAACTCAGTGTCACAGATGGTATACCATTGTCTAATCCTCATGAATATCACAGTCTTGTTGGGGCTTTACAATATTTAACAATCACTCGTCCTGACATTACCTATGCTGTCAATCAAGTTTGTCAGTATATGCATCAGCCCACTACCGTCCATTGGATTGCAGTTAAAAGAATTCTTCGCTATTTGAAAGGTTCATCCCATGAGGGGCTGTTTTTCGCTCGAGGCAATACTACCTTAGTAGCATATTCTGATTCTAACTATGCCGGCAATCCGGATACTCGTCAGTCTACAGGAGGTTTCTGTATATTCTTGGGTCCCAACTTGATTTCTTGGAGTTCTAAGAAGCAACGCACCGTTGCTCGATCTAGCACTGAGTCCGAATATCGACAAATGGCTATCACCGCAACCGAGATAGTTTGGGTGCAGCAACTGCTTCTTGAACTTTCAGTTTCTCAACATTGTCCACCTTTGTTATGGTGTGATAATACAAGTTCCATTGCTTTGGCCTCCAACCCTGTGTTTCATGCTCGGACTAAGCATGTGGCCATTGATTATCATTATGCTCGTGAATTAGTGATTGCTGGGGACTTGGATGTTCGTTATGTCTCCACTAGTCACCAACTTGCAGACATTTTTACTAAAGGCCTCTCTTTTTCTCGTTTTACTTTCTTAAAATCCAAGCTCATTCGCTCTCCGCCTCTGAGCTTGCGGGAGGATGATAGAAGACATAATGATGATAGAAGACACAATGATGATAGAAGACACAATGATTCCTTGCCCTCAGTGAATACCACTAGTTAACATATAATAGTCAAGTAAAGTAGCAAACATCATGCGTGGAAACATCCACTGATAGTTTTAAGTATTCTATTCCTAGTGCATCAGTGAAACTTTATACTTTTGCTTTGTCTATATATCCTATGGGAATGTATCTTTGTAAATCGATTCATTCAATAACAATTGTTGAATATAATACTTTGCAAGCTCTTTCATGGGGAGCATTGAAGGTTCAATCCCCAAAAAAAATAAGAAAAAAATAAATGAGCATTTTAGGGCAGATGTCGAAAGGGAATAGGAAAAGAGAAGTCAAAATGCATGACATGTGGCAATATTTGATTGGGTTGGGATTCAAATTTCCGGAGCAATGTTTTTTTTTTTAATATCATTTTTTTCATGGTTTTTTTTTATTTTCAGATTTGACACCACAGCCCGACAAACCCTCATATTCCACAACTCAGATAATATATTCTCTGCCTTATTGGCCTTCTCAGATTTGACACCACAGCCCGATACAGATAATGTTGACAATGAAATTAAGAATTTAAATTACAAAGTTAGTGGGAGTTATGAAAATTCAGTGAATATTCCAATAGAAAATATCTTAGATGGTTGGGTCAATAATGAGGGTACTGCATCCATGTCTGTTTTTTTTTTTGACATGGAATGGAGTTTTGAGGATGCTAATACATTATTTGTAGATCCGTGGTTTTCAATATATATACCCAACATTAATTAGCTGAGACTCATATACCACACATTGGATTCAATTGACATGCACTTGCAATTTTAGTTAAGCTATATGTGGATTATATTGAAACCTAGAAATGTTATAATTCAAGTGTAAACTTACCTAGTTTAAGCATATTATATTGTAGCTAGTGTAAGTTTTATAGTATATAGTGACTAAACCTCTAGTATATATATATATATCATTTTATACCTATAATGTCAGCCATATGAAACATAGTGAGGATCTACTACCCCAAGTTTTATGGTTTACAAAGCTCTTTTATGATTAGGATTATTATGGTATATAATCCTTTCCAAACTATATTTTGATTATATATTAGAAGGGTTGATAATGAGTACGACCTTAATTAGAACTATAAAAAAAAATATTTGTTTCAAACTTGAAATATTGTCACTTTGGGACAAAGCTTAAGCATGCCCTTTCAAATTTCTGACTTCTTATTATTTTTATCACTACTACTAAAGTGGGCTAAAGATCACAAAAACAAAGTTCATGTCTCTTTGAATTACATTAATATTGTTGTTGTATTTTCTAATCAACACAAATTAATGTGCAAACAACCAATTAAAAATACCCGCAAGTGCACGAGTCTATTGAGATATAGATTATGCAAGTACGGGGTCGATCCCACGAGGAACTGTCGGCTTCCTATAAGTTCTAACTTGAGTACGTAAAGAACGCTAATTTTACACAACACACAAACACAGTACAGATTGGAAACTAAAAATGAATAAAGGAAGGTAAAAGAAAAGAAACACAACAAGAAAACTAGAGAAAAACACAAACAGCATTTTATATCACCATTTTATCACCACTGTATCACCTGTGAACAGTGCATGAACAGTCTTTTTCCTTCCGTAGCTCTTTAGCTCCCAGCTCTCCTCAATGCTCTCCCCAAATGAATTCCACGTTCAAAGGCTGATGCCTGTTAAGCTCATAATTTCATACATATACATGCCCAATTTACTTACTTCTTTTGCTTAGTTTCCTATAATTCTAAGTTGAGGCTGATGCCTTGCCCTTTTGCTCATTCTCTCTCCTCCTTTCCAGCTTATCTTTTAATATAAAACAATTACTTTTGTTAAAGCCCTTTTTCCTTGTCCCCTTGCTATGATGTATTTTTGTGTTCACAAATATGCTCTTTGTCTCATAAAATCCCATTTAACCAAAGTAATTTCTTGTTACCAATGGTATGGTAACAAGAAGAATAAAGGTGACACTATAGAGGTAAAAACTGGCCTAAGACAAAATTCCAGAGCTGCTGTAACATGTAGGATTAGTTGGATAGGCTATACTTGTCCAATGTAGCTCAAATTCGGATATGTTGTAGTCAACATCCATTGGAACAAGTTTCGTGCAGATCATCACCTCATCCGAGCACTGGAGCATGCTGATCCAAGGCCAAGAAGTTG
>NW_018921814.1:7265-20818 GCF_002207925.1 Prunus avium
ATCCCGACCCCGAACCCGATCTTGACTCAAGATCCGACCAAGACCCCAATCTTCGAAGAATTGATTTCCAGAAAGACCTAGACCCTGAATTTGCCTCAGATTCTGACCTAAATATAGACTCCAACCCAGACTCATATCTCGACTCTGGCTCAGATTCCGATCCAGATTCATACTCAACCTATATCCTATGCATCTTTCACTGCAAAGATTATGACTTCCCGACCAACAACCACGACACATGGACGAGATTGCGCATCTTGTGGTGATCTGAGACACACTTATGAGACTTCTTTCAAATTGCATGGCTACCTTGAATGGCGTGCTACTCTCAAAGATCAAACACAATGCGATACTGCTAGTAATGGTACTGGTTATGGATTCCATACTTCGGATAAGAGTGATTCCACATGCTAGATAATTGATTCCGGTGCAACTGATCATATGACGTTTGATCCTGATGATTTTCTGAATACTACCCAACCCAGACGAACTTGTATTGCTAACGCCAATGGAGTTACATATCATGTAACAGGGGCTGGCACTGTTACTCTCTCATCCACTCTCTCATTATTTAATACTTTACTTGTTCAATTTATATCCAATAAATTGATGTTTGTTGCTGAGATTATTGAACAATTAAATTGTTATGTACTAATTACCCGAATTTTTATTCGCTTTAGGATATTCACACTAAGGAAATTCTTGGTCGTGGTACTAAGCCATGTGGGCTCTATTATATGGATGACTTCAGTCCCAGCATGGCTAACAGTGGACGCATCCCTCTAATAGCAAACCAAAGCAAATTTGATTATGACACCGTCGATTAGGACATTCGTCTTTGAGTTGTACGAAGCATCTTCTGCTGGATTTATTCTCAGATTTCAAGTTCTCCGACTTCAAATGTGGCACATGTATTTTGGCCAAGAGTCATCGTGTGCCCTATCCGTTGAATACGAGCAAGTTTACTACTCTGTTTACATTAATTCACTCTGATGTCTGGAGACCCTCACGTTTACATTAATTTACTCTGATGCCGAAAGAGCCTGTCACTTGGAAGGGCTTGGGCTCACAACTGTTAGGGTCCGGCTATTTTATAGGCCTAATGTAGGCTTGCTCATTTCCTTGTTGTTGGCACTCCTTCTAACTGTTAGAGGGAGTGCCAACCAAAAGAGGTGTTTTATATTATATTAATAGGGATAATTAATTATAATTAAGGCAATTAATGACATAATTGAAAATAAATATGAAGGTAAATGACATGTATTGTAATTTAGTTAATAATACTAGGACAAATCTATCTTACATGACCACCTATTTTAAATTTGGATTTTAAGTAAAGATTTAAAAGTGGGTGGGGATCTCCTAGTTGTAAGGGCCTATATTGGAAGAACTTGAAAAAAAATACTCTAGTTTCTTCCAAGTCTTATGTTCTTTTTACTTCCAACTTTAGAAGTTGCATCCTTTAATCAAATTGATTGTCAAATTTGAATTTGAAGCATGCCTCGTGTAGCTTTGTGATTTTGCCTGATTTGGGGGAGAGGGGGTGGTGGTGGAAGGACACATGAAACTCTCTCATTATGATTTGCTTTGGAATTGGATGGTGCTTAAACGAAAACTCTGATGAATAGAGTTGTTTATTGATATAAAATATGGATGGTTACAATGATGGTGCTCAAAAAACTTTGACCAAGCCTCAAAGTTTCTTGATGATATAGGTACGTGAAAACCTAAGAAAACAATGACAATTTAACTAAGTTTGGTTTAAGAGGAAATTTAAATAGCATTTTGCTTTGATTTTTGGTTGAGACGTTGAGTGTCCTAAAACACGAAGTCTGGTCTTCTATTTATAGATGAACATTGTTGCCTTCAAAAGTTGTCGAGCCTTGCGGCCACAGCCCAACTTGTTGCGTAAGCTGCCTCTTGCCATCACGTCATGCCTCGATCATTGGTTTCGAGGTTATAGATTGGTTCCTAGGCTTCCAAACTAAGTTGCACAAGTTCCAAAAACTAGCTAAACGTACGCCACATCATCTCTTTTGCCTTCTGCATGGTGCACTGCTCAAGATTCCTCGCGTGATGTTGTTTTCCAAAAGTCAGTTCTTACAATTTTTACTCGATGAGGTACAAATTACTGAGCCTTGATTTTGATCGAGCTTCATCGTAAAATCTGGATGGGCCCAAAGTTTAGGTTGTTTGTTTGTCACTCATAGGCCAAGACCTCGGCCACAAGCTTTTGGATCATAAAGACAATTTTGGTTTGGCAGTTTGGACATTCTTTGCATATTAGGCCAACGCCGGCTACTAGGGCCGAGTCCATTGCGTTACGGATGTGGGTGTTTGGGCTCAATCCCTTAGTTTCTCTTCTAGGCCCAACACTATATTAATAGGCTTTTGCCACGTCATTTCTACTATGTGGACCCAAGGGGAAAAATTTCTAGTGTAAACACTAAGGGCCCGTTCGGTAATATTTTTAGACACCGTTTTTCGTTTTCGTTTTCATTTCCTGTTTTTCAGCAAATACACGTTCGGTGGATCATTTTCGTTTTCCCTCACAAAATGTTTTCTGAAAACAAATACAACTTTGTGAGCAAAAGTTGAAAAATGATAAAATGTGTTTTTTTCAATTTCAACGTTTTCGTTTTCTGAAGATATGAAAATTCTTTCTTTCTTTCTCCAATCAACTGAGGAGCACCACTATGGAAACCATCTCCTTCGACCCAGACCCATAGTCTTCAACAACCAATGCTAACCTTGAGTTCAGGCTGGTCTACACATTCCAATATGCCACGCCGGCGCCGGCGACTGATGCTGGAGAACCACCAAACAGTGAAATTAAGAAGAGAGAAGAGACATAAATGAATTTTTTTTTTTACTGAGAGTAAGGACAGATACAATACATCAAGGTGGGATCTAGGAAGGAAGAAGAAAAGAGAAAGCAGAGAAGAGGAAGAAAAAAAGAACAAAAAGAAACGGGTCTGGGGGAAGGAAGAAGAAAAGAGAGGAGAGGAGGAAGAAAGAAAGAAAAAAGGTGGTCTGGGAAGGAAGAAGAAAGAGAAAGAAGAAAAAGGAGAAAAAGGAGAAAAAATAAAAAATAAAAGTATATAAGATAATTTTACCCTTTAAAATTAGAATTTTGTATTTGTTATTGTTTATAATAATTTCAGCCTTTTAAAAATATCATATTTTTTTGGGATAAATTATTTATTTTTCATTGTTTATGTTACCAAACACGTTTTCATAGTTTTTGTTTTCTGAGATTGTATTCTAATTAAGCTATCAGATGCATTCTGAAATCCTGAAAATGCAAATTTGTTTTCTCATTTTGATTCTCTGAAAATATTCTCCGAAAACGTTACCAGACTGGCCTTAATATTTCATTCATTTTCTATTGTCTAGTTTTTCTTCCATGTACATATCATAGATGTTTGGTTTTCACTTGAGCATGTTATAAATCATTTTGGACTATTGATCAAGTTGATGCTTGCACAATGAAACAAATGGATCAAAGGCGTTGAGAGATGTTACGTATATTGATACAACACAATCTACGACATTAAAAGACTTAACACATGGATCAATATTTTTTTTCTTCTCCTTTTGACAGACCAACATGATAGATGCCATGAATGAGGAACATTTGAAGGAATACTTAATGAACATACCAGATGAGTTGAAGACAATGAAGATCCACAAGAGCAACAACTCTAAGCAAAGAGTAAATCACCTATGCTTTTTCTACATCCACAATTGTTTGCAGATCCAAAGGTAAACGCCTAAATGCTCAACCTCTAATGGCATTATGGCTTCGGTTTGGCAGTTCCACAAGGAAGAGGAACAACAGATATAAAAGCAATTGTTAGAATTTTAGGACATAGATAAATGAATTGTGTAATTGTTTGTTTGAATCATACTTGTCGTTTGGCTTGTTTATATGCTACATAGAATTGTGCATTTCATGAAAAGAATTTAATTGAAAACTACAAAACAAAGTCGGTATAGCTAAGCGTTCGTATTGTGAATGTAATTAGGCAACACATTTGTAGTGTTTGAAGTGAGGATAGACCCAACGACTAGCTAATGTTCTTGCTTATGAATCTCTTATATTTAATGAGAGTGTTAGTTGGATTGGCTCAGACTTTTGTATACCATATGTGTGTGAGTTTCCTCCTTTCCCTTCCTAACTTTGGCCAAAAGAAAAAAAATACCTTGTATAATCATCCTCAATGAATAAAGTATCAAGTTCTATACATAAAAAAATAAAAAGCAAAAACGAAAAACAAAATTGAAAGAGTTCTTGTTTCACCAAAAAATAGCTTCCCTTCAAAATTTGGAAAGGGTTAACTGTTGATTTACCCCCTAAATTTGTACTCTACTTTCAATTTCACCCTTGCCGTCTAAATATTCAACATTTCATCCAATTTTATGTTAAATAAAAAAAAAATTAAAAAAAAATTTGAAGAAAAAGAAAACAGACAAAAAAAAAATCTTGGGGACCCACAAACCTAGAACCTAGCGCCACTACCCTTCCCCCGTTTTCTTCTCCCCTATTCCCCAATGACCACCACCCACAAGCGACCCCCCACCCCCACCCACAAGACCTTGCCTCCTTCCCCCTTTTGTTTTTTTACACCCCCAACCTTGTTTTCTTCTCCCCCATGACCACCACCCGCGATAGACCCCTCCCCCTTTCTATTTTCTTCACCCCAGACCCATCCCCCCTTTTGCTGTTGCCGCCTTCCCTCTCTCTCTCTCTCTCTCTCTCTCTCTCTCTCTCTCTGTGTGTTTTTTAAATTATAACAAAGGAGTCGATGTATTATAACAAAGGGACTGAGAGACGAGCTCCATATTCAAAGCCATGGAGACGAAGCTCGAATCCGAGAGGATTTTGGTGGCATCGAGGACGACTTGGTTGGGGAGGGCAGATGAGTGAGATGTGGATAAGAGAGACAAAGCATAGAAGGGGAGAGATACGAGAGGAAGAGAGAGCAGAACAGAAGACGGAGGGGGAGGCAGAGGTTGAGTGGGTGAGCCCTCTTTTTATTAAAATGATTTTTTGTTTTCATTTAAGATTTCATATTATTTTATTTTATAGTTTTTAATTTTTTAAAATATATAAATGGACTAATTTGTCTTCATATTTAACGGCAAATGGATGAACCATTGAGGTTTAAGAGCATCTCCAGGAGACTCTCCAAATTTTATCCAAATTCTAATTAAAGTAACTAGAAAGCTAAAATAGCTAACCACTTAAAAGCTGGTTCCTCCAGCAGACTCTCTATTTTAGCTAACCTCGAATATTTTATTATTTCTTAAAATTTAAACATTTAAGCATACCTACTTTTCCAACGGCTAGTTTTTTTTTTCTTTCCAAAATGACATATTGTCTAACTATAAATAAGAACATATCTTCACTCATTTCCCTTCATCTACCAAAAACAAAAAACAAATTCCTTCTTCATTTCTCATTATTTTATTTGAATTCCATTTTCTCATTAGTTCTTACTATTATTTATGGCACGTTGTTCTATAGCAACTCGTTTTCTACGTAGTATTGTCTTCGACAACGATGTCCTTGATGACCAATATGAAGATGATTTGCTTGCACGTATAGAAGCAGCGAATCTAGCCAATGAAGGACGACCATCAAGACGTCGTGGTTCTATTGAAGGTCGTGTTGTAGAGAAGCACATTAATTTTATTTTTTTTCACAGAAGCACAATTTGCAAATCTAGAGAAAGATAGGCCCTAGCAAATTAATCACCTCATATTTAAACATGGAAGCGGCTGTTGTAGCAGGTTAAGGCCATTGTTTTGCTGCTCCCAGTTATGAACCTCCTCTGCTACGGCCTTCTCCTTCTCCTTGATCTATTCACAAATTGGGCATAGGAAAACAGAAACCATAAAAATAAAATTACAAAGAAGCAAAATAATTAAAGACATATGATGGCACAATTTGCAGAAATTGCAGCAGAATTTATCCAACAATTCAAGTACTTTTAAATACTTTCCCCTAAACCCTTGTAGAAATTGTATCATATACAAACCCAAATACTTTCCCCTAAACCCAAATTGTAGAAATTGCAGACGAACTTGTTAATTTGAAGCACAAACCCAAACCCTTCCAAGCAAAAACCTAGAAACCCATATCAAATTTCAAACCTAGAAACCCAGAAACCCATATACAAATTTCAAGTAATTAAAAGGGAATTTTCAAATCTCACCTGGAAACACCACTTCAGAGTTCAAAGAGGGTGGAGAAACAGAGAAAATAGAGATTGAGATGGAGACTTTGACAGAGAGAATAGAGATGGCAATGGAGACTTTGACAATTAAACTAACAGACATCAAGTATCAAGCGTGCAAATATTCTCACATGCATCTACATATATATTGGCTAATGTAAGACTTTTTAGCAAGAGAAAATATTTAACAATTAAAACAAGCAAGGGTTAGAACTTCTAAGTAAATGGCATAGGCGAGAAGATTACCCTGTCTTTTTCATTGACACCACTTTGAGACCTCCCTTCAATCTTGGCCATGTATCCACAGAATTTATTCACTGAGAGTTGAATTCCTGACCAACGGTGTAGAAGAGAATTGGAATTGCGTTCAGAAGTAAACTTTTTCTCTGCCATCCAATACTCCCGAATTCTATTCCAATAAGTAGAACTCCTTTGTTCGTTGCCATGCACTGGATCTAAGCTAACATTGAGCCATGCAGACACAAGAAGCATATCTTCTTCAACAACAAAATTCTTAGCTCTTTGTGGTTTCTTGGTGGTTGGTATAATTGGAACAATCACTTGAGGCATGTCATTGTCACCTTCATTTTGGTTTGTAGGCGTGCAACCAAATGTTGAAAATGGATCATTAAGGTCTACCTGACCGTTGAGGATGTTGGCATAATATGTATTATCTACAGAATCCATCTAACAATTTGCAGAGAAGCACATTAATTTTTTTTCTTTTCACAGAAGCACAATTTGCAAATCTAGAGAAAGATAGGCCCTAGCAAATAAATCACCTCATATTTAAACATGGAAGCGGCTGTTGTAGCAGGTTAAGGCCATTGTTTTGCTGCTCCCAGTTATGAACCTCCTCTGCTACGGCCTTCTCCTTCTCCTTGATCTATTCACAAATTGGGCATAGGAAAAAAAAAACCATAAAAATAAAATTACAAAGAAGCAAAATAATTAAAGACATATGATGGCACAATTTGCAGAAATTGCAGCAGAATTTATCCAACAATTCAAGTACTTTTAAATACTTTCCCCTAAACCCTTGTAGAAATTGTATCATATACAAACCCAAATACTTTCCCCTAAACCCAAATTGTAGAAATTGCAGACGAACTTGTTAATTTGAAGCACAAACCCAAACCCTTCCAAGCAAAAACCTAGAAACCCAGAAACCTATATACAAATTTCAAGTAATTAAAAGGGAATTTTCAAATCTCACCTGGAAACACCACTTCAGAGTTCAAAGAGCGTGGAGAAACAGAGAAAATAGAGAGTGAGATGGAGACTTTGACAGAGAGAATAGAGATGGCAATGGAGACTTTGACGGAGAGAATAGAGAGAAACGATGAAGTTTTGGGTTTGGCGAGCCTTGAATTTCTCTCTCCTCCTCTCTACATGTAGCGAGCCAAAATAGCGATAGCCAAAATGGCGAGAGAAGTAGCGAAGCTGCTGGAGGGTTGTTTTTCCTTCTTTTTCGCTAAAATAGCTAGGGATAAGGGAGTAGCGATGCTCCTTAAGAGAGGTTAGGGGTTCGATCCTTGCTAGCACTTTACCCCTTACGGGCCGTCTCGGTATGAGCGGGGATTAGTCTGGGTTGTGGTTAAGGCTTAAAGGTGCCATCCATATTTGGGGCCCATTCAGAACCACATCGTGGTTCAAACCAAAAAAAAAAAAAAAAAAAAAAAAAAAAAAAAAAAAACAAACATGGGCAAAGGGTCTGTGCATGCAAACCACGTGAGGCCCAAACCACCCCAAAGCTAGGCCGGCACGCCCATCATCTTCTTAACAAATTCAAATCCACCCTTCACTATTGAGTAGTGTTTTCTCTTAATTTTTGATTTGGGTTCTTCAGAAACACCTCAAACTCGCTCGCTGAATTTGGGTTCATCATTTCTGCTGAGAAATAGATAGAGCTCATCATTCTCTCCATGCCCAACTGTTGACTCTGTGCCAACCTCTCATCACCGGCAAAAGCAAAACGAGGCTACCACCATAGCCACGAATCACGCCGCTGCTGGTAATTTCATTCTCTAATTTTTCAAGAATTCATATGCTTGCTTAACTTGAAATGCTAGGTTTCAATTACACAAATTTGGGTTTTCTGATTTTTTCATTGATGGTTTTTTAGTACCCTTCCTGTTTTTTTTGCCTTTTTTCTTCTGCTTGCATCAACCCCTCTTCGTTTTTCTCACCAGTGAATACGAGTTGCCGTTTGAAGAAGAGATTTCAAAGCCATGCAAAGCACGAACTTTTTATCAATCCCATGCCTACCATCCGCTCCTACTCATCGTTAGCTTCACCCAATAGCTTACCCAGTTCGTTTTTAGCCTCAATCGCGACTTTGCTCAAAGCCTGTAAAACCCAATACCATCTACAACAAGTTCATGCGAAGATTATACACAAGGGTTTAGAGCAAGACTGCTTCCTCATAACCCAATTCATTTGCCTCTGCAACACTCTCTCTTCCCTCTCTTACTCCACCGCCGTCTTCGACAGCGTTCACAGTCCCAGTACCTTTCTCTGGAACACTTTGATAAAAGGGTACTGCGAAAGGTCGAGTTTTGCCGATACTGTTGACCTCTTTGTTCGGATGAAGAGAGAGGAGGGTGTTCCCGATAGGTATACGTACCCGTCTCTCGTTAAGGCCTGTGCGAGTGAGGCGAAGGTCTGGGAAGGCAGGGCAATACATGGGACTGCGGTGAGGTGTGGCTTTGATGGGGATGTGTTTGTGAGCACCAGTTTGATTGACTTGTATGGAAAATGTAGGGAGATTTTGTGCGCTCGCAAGGTGTTTGATGGAATGTCTGAGAGAAATGTAGTTTCTTGGACGGCTATGGTTGTTGGGTATGCGAGTGTTGGGGACTTGGATGAGGCCCACAGGCTGTTTGATCAGATGCCGCAGAGAAATGTGGTGTCTTGGAATGTGATAATTAGTGGGTTTGTGAAATTGGGTGATTTGACAAATGCTAGGAGGATCTTTGATCAGATGCCTGAGAAGAATGTGGTTTCTTTTACTACGATGATTGATGGATATGCTAAATACGGAGATATGGCGTCTGCAAGGTTTTTGTTTGACCAAGCCCCTAACAAAGATATTGTTGCGTGGTCGGCATTAATATCTGGGTATGCACAAAATGGTCAACCCAACGAGGCTGTGAAGATATTTCTTGACATGAGCACGAGGAATGTTAAGCCTGATGAGTTTATAATGGTGAGCTTGATGTCAGCTTGTTCCCAAGTGGGTTGCTTTCAGGTGGCTAAATGGGTTGATTCTTACGTGAGCCAGAGCTCAATTGATGTTCGTCAGGATCATGTTCACGCGGCTCTAATTGACATGAATGCAAAGTGTGGTAATATGGAAAGAGCAACAAGTTTGTTCGACAAGATGCCTAAACGTGACATGATTTCATATTGTTCTATGATACAAGGGTTGTCGGTTCATGGTCAAGGGGATCAAGCTGTTGCCCTCTTCAAGAAGATGTTAAATGAAGGTTTGGCTCCTGATGAGGTTGCTTTTACAGTCATCCTAACAGCCTGTAGCCGGTCAGGGCTCGTTGAGGAGGGTTGGCACTTCTTTGAATCAATGAGACATAAGTACCATTTGACTCCCTCCCCTGATCATTATGCATGTATGGTTGATCTTCTTAGCCGTTCAGGACGGTTAAATGCAGCTTATGACCTTATACAATCAATGCCTGTGGAGCCTCATGCTGGTGCTTGGGGTGCACTACTTGGAGCCTGTAAGCTAAATGGCAATATAGAGTTAGGGGAATTGGTTGCTAATCGACTTTTTGAGATTGAACCCCTAAATCCTGGTAATTATGTGCTATTGTCCAACATCTATGCGGCAGCGGACCGCTGGTTTGATGTTTCTGCTGTGAGGGACAAAATGGAAGAGCAGGGAATTAAAAAGATAAGAGGTCGCAGTTGGATTAGTTCAAAAGGCTGAGCTTCTTGCTAACTCCCTTGATGCAATGCCTGGAGTTTATGCAGATGGCAGACAATGTTCTCTGACGTCTACATTATGTAATTTAAGCATTTACCTTATTAATGCTCGTATAGAACTGTTATTTACTTTATGTACGTGCTTTAGTATTTCTGGATCCTAATCTATTAGTTTCTTCTCTACAGGAAGTGAACGATGTACTGATGGCTATAGATCATGTCATTGACTTGGGCCTTGCCAGTCCATCAAAACTTGCAGTTCTTGGTGGTTCTCATGGTGGATTTCTGACAACCCACTTGATTGGCCAGGTGTGGTAGTTTATCAAATAGCATGACTGTGTGCCTTTAATGTACAATGCACAGACTCGCAGACTATCTTCATGTGTATTCTATCTTGTTATTGTTGTGCATTCCAAGTCCTGGATACCACTAGTTGATGATTCAACTTTTGGACAGCTGCTTATTTGTGTACTGGTGGTTTGGGGCTTTCATGCTTAAAGTTTTCATTTGTATTTTTAAAGCGTATAACTTATGCAAGGTTGGTAGATGAATGCTCTAAAAGGTGGAAAGTACATGTACTTTTAGTTGTACTTAAGAATTCAATAATATTGTAACTGAAATTCTGCAGGCACAATATAAATTTGTTGCTGCAGCAGCTAGGAATCCTGTTTGTAACCTCACATTAATAGTGGGTACAACAGACATCCCTGATTGGCGCTATGCGGAGGTCTATGCATGTGAGGGTCAAAATAGCTTCACAGATGCACCTTCAGCTGAGCATCTGACTTTCTTCCAGAGCAAATCTCCTATTGCACATGTCTCGAAGGTATATACTTTGTTTAGGCTTTTTTTATGTTACGATCTTATGATCCTACTCTGGATTTTGAAGCTTTTTTTATGTCACGATATGATGATCCTACTGAGATTTCTGTAATATATAGATTTAACATTTAGTCAAGAAACGTGAAACATGCAATTAATTTCCTTTTCCAAAAACAGCTAATATTTAGAACGATATTATCTACTTCTAACTTTTTGATTTTTGTTGCTCTCTGCAGGTCAAAACACCCACCCTTTTTCTTTTGGGTGCTCAGGATCTTCGTGTTCCAGTTTCTACTGGGTTGCAAGTAAGCTAATATGTTCCCCTCTTAATGAACACTTTAGTCTATTTAAATATTTTACAAGAATAACAAGTGCTTGGATAATATTTCTTATTGGCTGCACTGCATCAGAAAGTGAATGAAACATAAAATACACACACCTTTGGAATCTATAAATTTATTTATTTATAATCTTTTTTCTTTTAAAGTGGTTTCCCTTGTCCCCCAAGTGGGTGGGAAGAATTTGATGCATACACGGTTACATAATTGTAATGATGTGAAATTAGAAAAGTGATCTGGATATTTATTGTTTGTAGTATGCTCGGGCATTGAAAGAGAAAGGAGTTCCTATCAAAGTCATTGTGTTTCCTAATGATACTCATGCAATTGAGAGGTAAAGTAAACACATGATCCAAACGTGCTTCTGCATTGTACTAGTCTCTCAGTGTCAGTAACTACTACAATCAAGCTCATAAAATTTCATACTTGGGTTTCAATTCCATCTGATAACAACTCCTGTTTGCAGGCTGCAATCGGACTTTGAGAGCTTTCTGAGTATTGGTGTGTGGTTCAAGAAGTATTTATCGTAAATGAACGGGCATTTCTCCCCTGCTTTTACTGCCTCAATTCGATTTCGAGAGCTTACTTAATATTGCTGTTTTTATGGGCAGTACAAATTTCTCATGCAATGCTGTGCATTAAAGTTACACTCAGTAGGTTTCTCAAAAATAAAATAGTTCTCTCAATAGTTTGGATCCATTTATAACCGTACTCTTGACGTTGAACTTGTTGAACCGTCCAAGCCTTTGTCCATCATGTATAATCTTCAGTCTTTTTTATCTTAGATGCAAATTCCAAATTTTTATCTTCAAAAAATCTCCTATATAACGCATCACAAAATATCCACACTCCGTATTTGTTGGTTGTTTAGGAGTTCCCTACACATAATTATTGATTAGTTGTCGGTCTTTTTGAATATTTGTAGTAGTGATTCTACTTGGAGAATTCGATGCCTTCGCCTTCCATGTCTTCATCAACCATCATGATGCTCAATAAGTCCTTCATGAACTAATTTCTTTTACTAGGGCTACGATGTAGCCTAGCTATGATTACTCAAATTACTTGATATTGTTAATTTTATTTATCTATACATGTTGAGTATTGGGATGAGACCGGAAGGAGATTCCTAATAAAAAGCTTCTAGTAATAAGTTCCATAAATTACGTAGCCGACTTGAAAGATTAGGTTATGGTTTGTGTAATCTTTATTGTTTTCCACAAATCTTAATAGGTTTTTAGCTATCTAAATTCATAACTAGGAATAGAGTGGGTTGATGGTAAGGAATACAACTAATATAACTCGGAAGAGAGTATTGGTGAGGTAAGGGAAAATGGTTATCAACATGTTAGGTAATTAGCATTAACAAGTTAGAAGGATTTGGGTGGGATTAGCTAGGTGAAATCGGTGCCCTAGTGTTGCATTCCTAAAAGGACACAAATTAATGTGCAAACAACCAATTAAAAATACCCGCAAGTGCACGAATCTAATGAAATATAGATTATGTAAGTACGGGGTCGATCCCACGAAGAACTTGTCGGCTTCCTATAAGTTCTAATTTGAGTACGTAAAGAACACTTATTTAACACACCACAAATGCACAAATGCAAATTGGAAACTAAAAAAGAGTAAAGAAATGTAAAAGAAATGAAACAACACAAGAAACCAAAGAAAAAAACAGAAACAGCACTTTCTATCACCCTTTTATCACCTATGAACAGTGCTGTAAACAATGAAAATGAACAGTGACGCCGGTCGTGAACAGTGATGACCGGTCGTTTTTGGACAGATTCATGTGCGACCGGTCGCCTGAACAGTAAAGACCGGTCTTTTTTGGCAGATTCGTTTCTCTGTTTTTCCAGTTTCGACCTCTGTCCAGTGTTTTGCATATAACTTTCCAACCGTTTGTCCAAATTTCACGTTCTTTATGCGGTTGGATTTAGCACAGAAAATGGAAGAACACAGCGCGGACCAAAAGTCCAAAACAATTACAGAAACAAATAAAATCAGTGACAAAGACACATAACGTGTCAAACACGCACACACACACATTTTGGGGGGGGGTTTGATTTGTTTCAAGTGACCTATTTCTATTGCATGAAAGTAAATGGACTTTGAATTTAAATGAGAAAGGCAGAGATGAAATATCAAAGAGTGGAATTAAAAAGTAACAAACACTAGGGTTTCGGAATCCACCCTAAACAATTCTACC
>NW_018921814.1:21199-45707 GCF_002207925.1 Prunus avium
TATTCCAAATACAAATTCAAAATAAAATTAGAAAGAGTTTACAGATTTTGAGAAAATGATGAAAGCTTCAAGGTCATCAATGGTGGAAGCTTTCCTCTCCACTTTGCTTGGCTGCACCTTGGCTTTCTCCTAGCTCCCAGCTCTCCAAAATCTGCTCTCTATGTCTAGAATGATAGAATGGATTCAATTTCCCACGTTCAAAACCTCTCCCACTTCAGATTCCAATTAACTTTCCATTGCCCATCAATTTCCAGCTCACAAATATAATATAAAACTCATACTTTAGTTAAAGCCTTTGCCCTTTTGTTAAAGCTTCAAACTTTGTCCCCTTGCCATGATGAAGCTTTGTCATTGAAAATATGCTCTTTGCCTCTGAAAATATCTCTTAACCAAGGTAATTTCTTGTTACCAAGTGTTATGGTAACAAGAAGAATCAAGATGACACAATGGAGGTAAAAGCTGGCCAATTTCGGATTTCCAGAGCTGTGGTAACATGCTGGATTGGTTGGATAGGCAATACTTGTCCAATGGAGCTCAAATTTGGATATGTTGTAGTTAACATCCATTGGAACAAGTTTCATGAAGATCTTCACCTCATCCGAGCACCAGAGCATGTTGATCCCAGGCCAAGAAGTTGACCTACGAAAATGAACAAAAACAGAATTTATAACCAATAATGCACTTTTAGCTCATTTTCATTCTAACCAAGGTAAAATCTAAGAAAACACAAAAAAGAAGTAAAAAACTATAAAATGTCAAGAACTAACTCAAAATAATAGGTGAATAACATGAAAAATCATGTGCAAAAATGAACCGAACACCTAGTGCGTTATTATCTTTGTTTTCATCTTTTACATTATTTACTTAATCTCAATTTATTTTACTTGCTTAATTAGATTTTAATCATCATAATTCTCTTATCGTTTAATTCAAATATAATTAGAAATAAATCACTCTAGTATTTAATAGATTAACTTGATCCCTGTTGGAACGATACTCTATTTACTACTATACTAATTTGAGCGATATTGTCCACTTGCAATTAATCACATCATAATCTCACTCATCAAGACCCCGCTTGTGCGAGAGAACTTAAAGAACTCAAGGAAGAACTGGACAAACTAAGGAGGTGATCAAATCAATAATCCTTTCTATTTTCCCTCCTACCGTCTAAATCATCAACATTTCATCCAATTTTATGTTAAATCATTAAAAATAAATTTTTTTTTTGGAAATTTTTTTTTTAAAAAAAAAGTGAAGAAAAAAAATAATATGGCCAGCTCTTCTCTATCTCTCTCACTCCATCCTCTGTCAAACCCCATCCACCTTATTCAAATTTTTTACTCTTAAAAAGTATGAAAAATAAAAATGGAAGAAAAACCAAAGCAGGTACCCAAAGTCCCAACCTACCTAGTGTTGACAGCAACTCTCTCTCCCACATGAAAAATTCTCATTTTGATTTCCACCAAAACCAACTCCAGCCCCAGCCCCAGCCACCCCATGCCCGACCCCTTCTCTTTATCATCCCAAAACTTATCAAGACACCCATGGAAGTTTGGGGGAAGAAGGGGTTGGGAAGATGATGGTGGTTGAGGTGGTTTGGGTGTTGTATTTGTGAGAGGGATTAGGGAAGATGATGGTAGGGCTGGGTGTGGCTGCCAACCATTCAATGCCATCACAGCAGCCAGTGACCCACCCCCTTCCTCGAAAACAAGTCGGGCTTGCCAGGGGTCGACCTGGACACCGCTCCAGCCAGGCGGAGGTGTCATTTTCAGACCCAAGCCTAGAGATTGGAGCATCAAGATCAACCGCAAGGAGAAGAGGCTCGCGATTTCGATGACGGTAGCTTGCGCGACGGAGAACACGATCGTGGTTGAGGATTTCAGCGACGAGTTCGAGAAGCCAAAGACGAAGGAGTTCATTGCTGTGATGAAGAGGTGGGGATTGGACCCGAACGAGAAGATGACCTTTTTGATGAGGGAGGTCGCAGAATATGTGAGGCTTTCGAGTAGAAATATTGGGACTTTGAAGATGTTGACTCTGAGGACTTTGAATTTGTTTGATATTTTGAATGCGGATAAATTGATTTTGAAGCTAGAGATTGTGAATTATCTGAATGCGATATATGGGTTGAATTATGAGGGCAACGATGAGGACGAAGAGGACAAAGAAGGTGCATAGGAAGAAGATGAAGAAGAAGGTGAAGGAGGAGGTGAAGTTCAAGATTAAGTATTTTTATGTCATTTGCTTTATCTTTGAAACTCGTTTGATACTTTTTAATTTGGGTTGTTTACTTTCTATGCAGTTGTAGGTCTAGTTTTTGAATATGTGAACGCATTTTGTTGGGTTTGATTTAGAATTTGGATTGTTTACCTTATATTTCTATTATTATTATTTCAAATTTCAAATTATTTTATTTTATTTTCACATGGAAATGACCAATTTACCCTCATATTTAACGGCAAATTGGATGAAATGTTGAGGATTTAGACGGCAGAGGGGAAATTGGCCAAAAAAAGAAGTTTATATCCTTCATTTTCTAAAAAAAAAGGATAGGGGGCTAATTGAAAGTGAGCTACAAGTTCAGGGGGTATTTCAGTAGTATACCCCAAGAAAATTAACAAATAAATAAGTAAAGGAGGCATAAAATATATATAAAATATAGGCTTATCAGATTATCACCGGGAGGTGGTGGGTGCAACAACAAGGGCCTTCAAAGCCAGCTTCATTTCTGTCCTTGTTTTTGAGTATAGTGGTGAGTGCAGTTGCCGCATCTCTCTTCAGCTTTGTAACTTCAATTGACAGCTTTTCCACCTTCTCATTTTCTAACTTGTACCTTCATCACAACGCAAATCAAGGACCAACCCAAATCAGGGAACTATCTTATTTTTTTTTGGTCTGAATAAGTTTCATTGATAGATAGGCAATGCCAATTACAAGAGAGTGAAACTCATAAAAATGAGTCTAAACAAATGCAACAGTAAAAGCCCACTACAATAAAGTCAAACATGCATAAAGTCCCCAACTGGCATAAAACCAGAGCCCACAACTGGCATAAAGCCAGAGCCCAAACTGACATAAAGTCAGGGTACAAAATTGGCATAAAGCCAGAGCCAACCGAAGGCAGAACCACCACCAAACGCCAAAGCACCGCTGCCGCTGCTTCCATGAAGACCGAGACATCGCCACCAGGACAAATGATGAGTGAAAGGACTGCAAGCACACCAAAACACACAAAACAAAAACAAGAACTACAAATCTGAAAATCCCTCGCAATACATAAATCGACCATCAAAGACATAATAACTCCAACAAAAACGAAACCACCAAAGCACCAAGAAGGAACCCGCAGCCAATCCAAGAACAAACTTGAGAAAACACTTCCCAAAGCCAAAGAAACCAACAACCCAAGAGTGGAAGGAGGTGGTGCAAGCACTCGAGCAAGAGCTCTACACATCTTCCGAAGGGGACACGAAAAATCGTGTTTGGGATTAGCTGCTGCAGCCCATGGGGGTTGATAGATCCAAGAGGGAGATAGAGTCTTTGAAGAAGACATAAGAGGAGGGAGGAAATTTAAGGAAGCTGGGAAATTTAAATAAAAAAGGAAGAAAAACAGTGATGAAGTGAAGAGGAAGATGGAAAATGGATGATAACAGAGAAGGAGTGAAGGGGAAGATGGAAGATGGAGGAAGGAAATTGGAATGAAAGAGGTATCAGGGGGGAGGGAAGGAGCCACCTCCCCCCTTGCTGCGTTGAAAGACTGAGGGTTTGAGAAAGAGGGTGTGTGGCGCTAGGGTTTCCTTGAGAGAAAAAGTTTCCAATTTGCCAAGGGTTTAGGGTTTAGGGCAAGTTTCAACCTTGCTAATACTATACTGCAACTTGTACACAAGGTCACCAAAATAAGAGTTCAGAATGACTAAATATACACTATTGCCTTTACCTTCATTACGATACATGCTATGTTACTAATTAACACTAATTAGTGTATGATATCAACACTAATTAATATAACCAATTAATTCAAAAACAGAGTCCTTACCTCTCTGCAAGCCATCTGGCCCTTGCAACGGGATCCTCGAGCTTCCTCTTCTTCCTACTCCTCCTAAGGTTCAAATCTTCTTTGTTTTCTTGTTCAATATCATCATCATCATCTAGCACTATTACCTCTATCCCCTTCTCTCTTGTTTTTGCTTTTACTTCTTCCTTATCAGTGCTAGAGCCCCACTGCACCATCCTAGTGAACTTTAGCTCCTAGAAGCATGGGCCCAACACTTGTCTGGTAATTTGTGGCTGTCGCTTCGGGTGTAAACGCCCAGAATCTCCAAATGTTGCTCCGATCTGCAATTTCCTTGGTTGGGATTCTCCTGGCAAAACACCTCTGAAGCCACTTGTGGAGTCATCACATATCTTGCATCAAGTGCGAGAATCGGATTCCCAAATTGATATCCTCGTTCAGCGATGTGAGTGTGCAGAGAGTGAATGCTTGGGCACGCCACACACACTGTGTGCTGATCAATACCACTCACCTGCGTATACAACAAAAGTGGAACAAAATGAAAACCCAAACCAAAAAACAAGACTATTTGTGGGTTTCGTGAAAAGTTATAATGAGTTTTTAGCTGTAGAGATAAAGCGCTCGGATCAGGTGAGAACGCCTATGTGAGAAATTTATATGAGAATCAATCGCAGCCGTTGAAATGCATTCGATCGGTTTAAGAGAAAAGGCAAGCTTATGGTGCAAACGGGTAGGCTACACTTTCCCCTTAACAGAGGTGTCAAGTCATGCTTGGTTCGAAAAAATAGCGCATTTTTTCTTCCTGATAGTGGCGCCTTTCTTGTCAATGGAGTTATGAATGAACCCAAATCATAACACCCAAATACCTACCAGACATCAAGTTCTGTATTCCTTATCTCTTCTGGCAAAAACTCCCTAGTCTACTGTTTCTGTTTGACTTCCTCTTCTGCTGTCGCAAAACCTCCGTCTGAATCAATACGTTTCTGTCGAATTCCCTCTGTCTCTTTGATATTAAAGTTTGCATGTTATATTGCATTCACTTAATGTTTAAATTTTGTTTAGGATTTTAGGGAGGATTTTAGGGCTTTGATTTTCTGGGTAAGAGTAGTCTGTCTCTGTAGTTGTTGTGTTTGCAAAAATATAAATTGGCCTTAGTTGGTTTTTTGTGTTGTGTTTTCTAGTTATTAGTAATTTGTTGAAGCATAGTAACTCTTTTTTAAAGTTTTATCTGCGGTTTAAAAATTCTTTCATTTATCCAAAAGTTGGGTTGTATTTTGTTTGCAATTTTTTGTGGTAATTTGTTGAAGTGTAGATTCACAGCTGTTGCTTCTTCCTATTTTTGTTTGCTTTCTGGTTGTTTGTTGTGTTTTCGTAAAATTCCAGGAATCTTCATGTGTTCCTTATTGGAATCCTGCTTTGGCCATCTAGTGGTGTGAGTGTAGGGCATCAATTTAGGGATTTAATGGGCCTTGGAAAACAAATAATAAATACCAGTAGAAGTAGAACACATGAGAGAAAATTGAATCTTAACCGTGAATATGAGATGATTTGGGATGCATAAGGATCAATGTATGTTGTAGTAGGTATCAATTCTGTATCTGAATGTGTTGAAAATAGTGTTGGTAGGTATCAGGTCTGTATGTTAATGTGTTGAAAATAGTGTTTGTAGGTGAAATTATGTATCTTAATGTATTGAAAATAGTGTATCAGTTTTGTAACTTAATATGTTGAAAATACTGTTAGTAGGTATCAATTATGTAATGTGTTGAAAATAGTGTTTGTAGGTTTGAAAACGTGTAGATAATATTGTGAGTATGTATCACTTCTGTATGTTAATGTGGTCATACTATTGTGAGCAGGTATCACTTTTGTTTCTTAAGCAAAAGGTGTCTGTTGTAGGTAAAAAATGGATTCTGGGTTTGAGTTTTGTTTCCTCGAGTCAGAGGTCTGTTCTGTTTGGGTGAATAATTTGTGTGTGGCGAGTACAGTTCTGTGTAATTTTGGGGCGCATTTCAGTGAGTCGCTTATGAAAAGATTTAGAAAGAGCTGTTTTGGGCACCTGTTGTGCCTCCATAAAATTGCATTTAGTGGTCAAATTGTGTGTGGTCTGGCACTTTGGCGAGTAAGAGGACTTGGTGTGAAGAACATGCTGGGCCCTAGTTATGCAATAGGGTCCAAAGTTGCTCAATTCAGTGTAAATGATTTTTGTTTGATAAGTGGTCTAAAATGTGGAATAGAGCCTGACATAACGTCCACCGAGGATGCTCATAATCGATTTATGAAAGCGCATTTTATCAACAGGCGTCACATTACTGGCCATGACTTAGAAAATGCATTCCTAAAATCCGAAAGAGGAAGCGAGGACTCGTTCAAATTGGGATTGCTGTATTTTGTGGAGTTTGTGATAAACCCCAAAATGTAAAGATAAATGAGGACTACTTACATTTGGTTCATAAAATGAATGAATTCAACAAATATCTGTGGGGATCTATATCGTTTGAGTGTCCGCAAGATTCTTTGTTGTTTGTTCCCGGGAAGAAAGAGAGTGATGAAGACAATGATGGGAAGGGGAAAGGACAGAAAAAGCGAAAAAAGGTGGTGCGGAGTTAAGTGAGAAAAGGGAAGAAAAACGTGGAGGATGAGAAGCCTAAAAGAATTAATAGACCTGCATGGAATATAAAGGGATTGAGCTATGCTTTCCAGGTATGATTTAGTTCAAAATTAGTGTTTGTAAAATTTAAGTTCGTAACTAAGTATTGTCTTTGATAATCTATTTGTTGTAGATTTGGGCGTATGAATTAATTGCTGAATTGGGAATTGTCCCCCTTAGATATTGTAGGTGAATCAAGGAACCTGCATTAGTCCCTCGAATTTTCCAATGGGAATCCATAGATAAAGTGCCTGAATTTAGAAAGCTGAACGCTTATATATTTCAAAGCAAACAAGTGTGTAGTTAATAATTGATTTCAATAGTATGTTGGTTTCATGAGGAAAGCTGATTACTATTGTATATGACATGTTAACTATATATGTTTGACAACCTGTTATACTGCGCCTCTTATGACCAAGTGAATTGGAGATGAGGCAAGCATATTGGAGTTGGGGATCAGATGTTCCTGAATGTGATGCACCTAGTGTAGCCCCGCGACTATGTAAGGACCTTGATGAATTAAACTCTGTTGTGCAGCAGCTGAGGAATGAGGTTTCAGTATTGCACCGTGAGAAGGGTGAGCTGGAGAAGAGAGTTTTACGCTTGGAAAAGTGTACCAGTCATGCAGACGCCAGGAAGAGTGAGGATGCTGGAGAGGAGAGACATAAGAGTGAGGATGCTAGAGAGAAGAGACATAAGAGTGAGGATGCTGGAAAGGAGAGACATAAGAGTGAGGATGTTGGAGAGGAGAGACATAAGATTGAGGATTCTGGAGAGGAGAGTGATAAAACCGAGGATGGTGGAGTAGCCGAATCGAGGGAGGAGTGTGTACAAAATGCAAAAGAAAAGGTGCAATATACAACCCCGGATATAAATTGGGATAATCTAGATGTGGTGTGTGTCACCCTTGTTAAATTTCTTACGAATCCTCCTTGAAAGATTGACATGTCCACTGCGGAGGGTGAATGTGGTGAAGATGTTATAGTTGGGGTGGGGCAAAAGAGGGGTCGGGGAAAGAGTGAGACTCTTGGTCCTGTGACAAAGAGGCGAAGGGCAGTGGTAAGGGAAACTCCATGGCAAGGTCGGGAGAGTCCCATTATTTTGAAGGACACAATTGCTGACCCCCTAAGGCCTGTTCCTCGTGATTCCTTTCTGGAGGTGGCGAAATTCTACTGGGAATGGGGACAATAAGTAAAGTAAGTTCCTTTTGCCCGTCTGTAGTGAAATGTAAATGGTTTATTATGATTACTTATTGAGTCACTAGTGAAACGGAAATGATAATAACAATGATTGACAAATATAGTTCACATGTGAGGTTATGTGGGAAGAAGGTATGGAAGGTTTGCATAACTTCTTTGTTCGGTTGCTGACCAAGGACTGTTGGTTGGATGACTCAGTAAGCATTGATTGATTTGGGATTTTGTTGAAATGCCCTTACTATGTAGTATTTTATTGATTTACTAATGGAAACAACCCTTTGATGTAGAAAATTGACATGGCCTTGCTTTTGCTATGGGAGCGGCACAACAGCTCTGGCAAGTGGGTGGGTTCTAACTGGACGATACTGGACACCACTTTTCAGGTCTATATTATTTCATAAGCATTGGTTGTTTTAAAATTCCGTATCCGTTATGATGCATAACTCGTGTGCCACTATGCAGCAAATGAAGGAAAAAATGGGAAAGGAGGATAGGCAGCACAACAACGGTCTACTAGGAATGGTAAAGGGCGAAGGGCATAAGTTGGCTAAATCATGGTCGTCTGTGAATAAAGTTTTTTTGCCCTTCAACCTACAAAGGCAGAAGCACTAGATCTTACTTGTTATCGATTTAAATGAGTGTGAGATAAGGGCATATGATTCAAAAGTAGATTTGTGCAGAACTCAAGACATCCAACGAGCTGTGCAGCCGGTGGCGAAAATACTATCTCGGTTGTTACACGATTTTGGATATATTGGTGACGGTCTACTTCTCAAAAGTGAGTGGCCAATTATTCGCGTTTTGGATGCACCCCAACAAGTAGGCGGGGAGTCATATTCGACCTAAACACTTTGGCTTATGAAAGTGCGCTTTTGTTGTACAATGAATGACAACTTCTTCGCTATGTTATAGGGGCGACTGTGGGATGTACATTCTCAAATACTGCGAGTTTCTGAACTCCAATGTAGACCTAGCCAATATTTCCCATGGCATAATGCCCTTGTATATGTTGAAGCTCGCTGTACAGTTGTTGCAGGGATATTAGTAGCTATGATTCATTAGGAGAGACAATATTACATAAGTTGCAAAGTTTTTAACTGGGTGGGTGTAGTATATGAACTTGCAAACTTAATTTAACTGCGTGGGCGGTTTGTAGGTAACAGTTGTTGAACTGATAGCTTTGTATTGGCTCAATTCGCGAGTTAGAAAACAAACCTTTCTATAATATAAGGGAAGCTCAAAGAGCTTTCTTCGCATGCTTGAGCGCATCTTTCCCATTTGTAGTAAGGTTTTGAAAAGGTAGTTTTGAGTCTTACTTGTTAAGGAACAAACTCTTCTTTATGATCCAACTCTCCCTTTTCACTTAAAATTAAAGAATAAGTTTTTTTATTGTTTTCAAATACAACCTGTATGAAACCGTGAACATATATTGTGGATACTATGTTGAACCCTAAACCCTAAATGGTGCATGATTATTTTCAAATGTGGAATAAATATGAATATATCTTGTTTAGGGCAAACACGATTGTGAAGTTAAGATGTAGGCATATGAACTGTTGAAAAATTCACTTACTAATTATGCTCAATGCTTAATTCATAATTGTAGATTCCCAAACACTTCTTCATATTTCATAGCTGTCCGGATTACAAAATTACAAAATATATACTTGAAAAGCCAAAACATAACAAAATTTAAAAATATATACTTGAAATTGCTTGAAGATTTCCAGACGCAAGAAGTTTCTTACTTTTTCAACAATTGAATTGCCAAATTCAGAAATGATAGAACTAACAATAGTATGAGGATATTTTTAATGCCCTTCACTATACGGATGACTTCAGCATATGCATTAAGTTCCTTCACATCCACCTGGTTTTGAATGTGAGATTCAGTTGGCCTGTTGGCTGCAGTCACCCATTCATAGCCACTACACCTTGTAGCTCCCTAAAAAAACATAACAAAGTTGCATTTTTCAGTTTCGGATTACAATGTCAGAGCATATGCTTCTACTTTGTAGTAGTTTTCGTTGTATTAGGCAATGCCCGACCTGAGTTAGTGTTAATGGCCGATATGGGTTAGTGTTGATTACATACAGCTTATTAGGTTTTACACACGAGTGTTGGGAAGATAATACTTACATATGTTGTGAAGCACTTCCAATACGGTCTGCCCAGATTCCTTTCGGATTTGGAAATTAGCATCACCATCTCAGCATTGCAGTGCTGACACCTCTTTGATTCAGTGTTTGATGAAGAATTCGACTTCGCTTTGCCCAAGAGGGAAAATGAAGATAAGAGAAGAACTCAACACTTCCAAAAATTTGGTCAAAACCCTGAAACAGACCTTCCTTCAATTTTGAAAAGGAATTTTATTTTATTTTTTGGGGGGAACTAATATGGAGTTTGAAGTTTGAATTGGCCTTTTTTGGTCCTCACAATCCGTGAGTGCGACATTCGAAATTTCCAAGAATTTATTTATTTTTTAGCCCTAACCCATGAGCGGGAAAGAAAAGCAATGCTTTGGGGAATTTTTAATATTTTTTTTAACCCTAAGCACTCTACAGTAAACCCTAAACCGTAGAGAGCCAACCCCTAAACCCTTAAAGGCGTTTTTTAAATCAAAATTTAAGTGGCAAAAAATAAGAAATTGTAAAAGTGGCGTGTGGTGACATGAGAATGCGCCGCGTGTTGCTGAGGTTTGCAGCTACCCACTCCAGCGCCTCCACTTGGCATTTCTTGTATATTTTATTCATTCTATTTTCCAAAAATCGTAAAAAATGCATGAAAATTCAGGAAAAAATGGGGAAAATTCCTAACTGTGTCTGGGGATGAAATACTTCGTTAGGAGTATTGGGTTAATACTTGGCAAGGAGTTTTTTTTTTTAAAAAAAAAGATATTTAAATCATTATGTTAGTGATAAGGGATTTCCGGAATATGGGAATTTTGTTGTTGCAGAAATCCTAAAAATTGCAAGATAAATCCGAAAATAATGGGGAAATGTCCTACACGGTTATAATCAATATGGGAAAAACCCTCCACTTATTTCCTTGGTTAATTTCGATATTTAAATCATTATGTGAGTGAAAAGGAATTTCCAGATGACTTTATTAAACTTTTGTTTTGTTGCAAATATAGTTTCAAATGCAGGACAAATCCGGAAATTAGGGGGAAATATCTTGGCGTATTTATGGGATCATCAAAATATCTTAGAAGATCAAGGATGACTCAGACTTCCACTGTTAACGAAGTGTCTGAAAGGATAATCCCTTATGCGTTGACAACACGCAACCTCCCTGCCATATGGATGTCTGTAATCTTGAACGAATGACTGTTTCGGGGATCGGAACTAGCAATTCCCCATTTCAGACCACTTACTCAAACCATATAGGACCCAAAACCCCCTGTGCAACAAACTAAAAACATAACATCCAAAACAGATGCGCACATGCTACTTTGTAACACAAACGTCTACAACATGACTGAAATTGGATCTTACAAGTGTACTCATCTGTAATAAAACCATAAATAGACCTTGAAATAAAAACAATACAATCATAAACATAAGGTTAACACAGTTTCCCCTTTAAATAATAACACTCAAAAGCAAAAACACACTTTCATAATAATATCCATATCATACCATGAAGATCGAAATTAAATCCACGAGGTCATCAAATGGAGTTCACTCTAGAAGCAGAACAACTCCCTCTTCCATTTGTAGGGTTCACAGCAGTTCCATAGGTATACGTTGTAAGAGTATTCGCCCCTGCGGTGCCATAATGTATACCATATACCACTCCCGATTACCCTCACAGTGAACACAGTCTTCAAAATAAGTTTCGTGAGCAGTAAACTTTGCAAGCGTTGGAGGAGTCACCATGCCACACATTGTATACCTCAGCAGTCGATAGATGATTGAATCCCTACATGCTTGCCTGTTAATTTTCTTGGTTTTGCTGAGCTGACACAAAAAGTCCTTCGCATCCTCCTTGCCCTCACTAGGGTTCAACAGCCCTAGTAAGCCAACAATGTAGGAGGATTCCATATGCCCTGCCATAGCCACCACCTGCAGGTTCTTGACCGCCTCATCATCTTTCAATAGGAAGAAGTCATTAAAAGCTTCTTTGTAAATGATTTCTAGATTGTTATGTTCTTTGCTCACTTCGACACACTACTGACACGGTTTGCCAAAGCTCAGGATCATTCAACTTTTGTTGAAATAACTTGCATGTTCCCGCCATACTGTACAGATCTTCAGCACAAGCAACACCTTAAACCATGCCAAGTTTGGGATGTCCATCTGGGTTGTTGGAGAAGAGGGACTGAAAAAGGGTATCTGGAGGATTTAATTAACGGTGTCGTTTGTGGACCAAGAAGAAAGTGCCGGATTGTATATATACCAAAGTTTCCCAACCGTCGTCACCCAACTTTACAATGGACGAAGACCACATTGGGTTTAGATCAGTTATTAATGTCTTCGTTTCCCAACTGGTGTGACTGAAAGGACAGTTCACACATATCGATGAAGGTGGAGGCGGCAAATTGGTGTTCTCGCACCAACAGGCCTATTTATAGCTCTTGGGTCTTCGCATTTATGAAACTACTTATCAACGTTAGCAGGCAAAATATTAAAAATGCTTTTCATGATAATAATTATGCAAATATCACATCACCACTTATGAAGGTAACTTAGTTACATTTGAACATGACCAAGTAATCAGTTTCATTTTGCCAAATATGAAACTAAATATCAACGCACCATCAACAATAAAGAAAATGAACACAGTGTTTATGATATTAATAATGCAAATATGACATCACCACTTGTGAAGGTAACTTGCATTTTAACATGACCAATTAAACAGTTGCATCTTGGCAAATATGATACTAAATATGAACGCATATCACTAGTACAGAAAAAGAAAAATGTGTGTATGATACTGATAATGCAAATATGACATCACACATTCTGAAGGTAACTTACATTTCAACCGTTATGTTAACAGTAAAATCTCCTTAAATATGATACTAAATATGAACAAATATCACCAGTAAAGAAAATGAAACTAGTGTGTCTGATACTAATAATGTAACTATGACATCACCACGGAAATGAGGTATCTAAAGTTGTCGCTCCCCACTCTAAGTCAACAAATTAATTTTGGCAGGTAAAATTATTAAGGGGACTGCTCTATAAATAAAAAAGTGAGCTATTTTACCTCACATTGCACCACCAATTTGTTAGATCCCACATCGACTAACGGAGAGGGGGTGATGTGCCTTATTTGTACATACCCGCATCCATCTAGCACGAGGCCTTTTGGGAGCTCACTGGCTTCAGAGTTGTGGGAACTTCGAAGTTAAGCGAGTTGGGGGCTAGAACAATCTCAGGATGGGTGACCCACTGGGAAGTTGGTCGTGAGCCCTTAGAAACAAAACCGTGAGGGCCAGAGAGGGGGGGCCCAAAGCGAACAATATCATGCTACGGCGGAGCCGATCTGGGATGTGACAATTTGGTATCAGAGCCACTCTGCCGTGTGGTGCGAGTGTGCCGATGAGGACGTCGGGCCCCTAAGGGGGGTGGAGTGTGCCGACAATTCTTTTAAAAAAAACCGTCGTCTTTACATCTAATAGACGACAGTTCTTTCAAAAAACCTTCGTCTTTACATCTAATAGACGACGACAATTTACCGTCGTGGTTCTATGCATCAAAAGATGTCGGTCGATTTTACGATAGTTGAAAAACCGGATACACGACGGTGGATTACCGTCGTCTATTGCGATTTTTGTAGTAGTGGTGATAATTGTTGATGCTTCACAATCTATATATGCTGGGATTTGGAGCCATGAATTTAAAGGTCATATGTTAGCTATAAACTGGGAGCAAATAACCACCCTCCATGTGATGTTGTTCTACATTTGCTTAACTTTTACTCTCCACACATCTACCTCATTTAAATTCAATCCAAAGATTTGAGAGTTGAGACATCACATTGAAAAAAATGAACAAAAATAATTGTCTCACACTTAATAATTAACAATAATTACTAACCCTAAAGAGTTCAACGTCAAGCCTGCAACTTCCCTTCTTCTTTTCAGGGCTCCACAAGAATCATCTTCATGTAAACATGCTTCAAAACGTAGTTGGCAGCATGTTAATTATCACATATATAATATAAGTTTACTGCCTTTTTTTGTTAGGATTAACAAGTTTTCTAGATGAGTAATTGGTGACAATTATATAACTAATTAACATTACAAGGATATGATTTGCAATTTACTAAACTATAGCTAGACCCTATATAATTCCTAACTTGAGTTAACCTTTATGTATATGTTCAGCAATATTGCACAAGAACCTCTCCTACTGTACAGCTACAAGAGAAGCTTCAATGGCTTTGCTACAAAGCTAATAGAGGAAGAGGCTCAGAAAATGGCTGGTTGTGGATCTAGCTTTCTTTCCAATTTGCATAAAAAGTACTGACCATTATAAGTTTTTATCTAACTGGAAGCTTGTGTGTGTGTGTATATATATAGGAATGGCTGGTGTTGTGTGTCTGTTTTCCCTAGTGGGAAGCAGAAGCTCCACACAACAAGGTCATGGAACTTCATCGGGTTTCATGAAAACGTGAAGAGAAGCACTGTTGAAAGCGATATCATTGTTGGGGTGATCAACACTGGAGTTTGGCCGGAATCTGCCAGCTTCAGTGATGCTGGGTTCGGTCCACCTCCCAAAAAATGGAAAGGCACATGCCAAGGATCATCCAATTTTACTTGCAACAAGTAAGGCTAATATACTAGACCAGTCATGTCATGATGCTAGATAATAAATGTAAAAATTATCCGTTTTATGTGATAATTGATTGACGTATTGTTACGATGGTTGAAACAGTAAACTCATTGGAGCGGGAGGGTTTGGAAAAATTTCTTGGCTCCATTATGTAGTGCATGAGCTCACGAATTCATAGACATGTAATGGCCCCAAATCAGAGTTAAAATGAGAAAGTTACGATCAAAAGAAGTGTAAGGGCATGATCGTAATTTTTGAAAATTAAGTGTTAAAAAGTCAGATTTTTTCTTTCCTTCCCTCATTTCTCTCTCCTCCCTCCCGATTCTTCCTCTCTCGCGACTCTTCTTCTCGACTGTCACTATTTGCTGTTCGTATTCTCTGGTGAATTTTGTCGCCTTCCGGTCGTTCCAAGTGACGCCACCACCCACAAAAGCTTTGTCTAAGTCTCCTCTACCTAACCCATCCCTCAATCGAACTCAAAAACCTGAAGAATTGTCAGATTTTGGACTGAAACAAACTCAATAACCTCCACCTGACGCCAACGACTGATTTCATCGAATAAGATATGGATTTTCATCCTTTTTCCACGATCTACCCGTTTTTGTAGTTGGTTTGGGTTGATTTTGTGATTTGAAGGATAGATTTGGACACCCATTTTGGCCTGCGCTTTTGGCCATGTTTCAGGCCACTTCAGCCACTATTTGGCTAGGGTCCAAGAACTAAAATACTCCTTAAATTGTGCTAGAAGTGTTGGTATAAAAATTGATTGGTGGTTTGGAGATTTTTCAGTTGCTGGAAATCTCTCATGGCACCCACCCTTGGCGGTAGCACGTGGTGGCGCGTCAATCAGGTGTTGACAAACTATTATCACCCTAAAATTAACCCCTCGCACGACGGTATGCTCAGATAAACTAAATTCGATCAATTGAGTAGTATACTAAAATTTGCCTATTGAATATTTTTGGGTTCGATGCATTCGGACTGTCAGAACTTAATGAAACTCTTGGGACTTGTTAAAGGGGTTTGGTTGAATCTGTAACAAACTTTCAAGGTTGTGCACACACTGTAAATTCTGGGAATTGGGTTTTTGATTAAGGGTTTGAGGCGAAATTTTTTATTAACCAAAGTTTATATTCTTTCCTTAGGCACTCAGACTTCACGTGCTCAATCGGAGGGACCTTCAAAGGGTCAAGCAAGTTTGGACTCACAATGAGTGGACATTTATTTTATAATGATTTTTCATACTATGATGGTTTTATGAAACGCTTTATGAACAGATTATTTATGGTATTTACTTTCCGAACATTTGATTTTGGTTAAGAAAAGGTTATATTATTATTATTATTATTATTATTATTATTATTGATAAGTGAGATTAGTTCAAGAAATTGAGAATGATTTGAGAACTGGATTTGAGAAAAGTTTTGGAAAGGTTTTCAAAACCACCTAGTTATCCTTTGGTTGCCTTCGGATTTTATGATGTCCTCGGACATCTCAGTTGCTTTCAAGAAATGGTTTGTCTTCGGACGATTTGGTTATCTTTGGATAAGTCTGCGCGCGTATGACCATGTGCCAAGAGTCTCAGGGATGCCCGAGCCGTGTGCTGCGAGGAATGTGTCTCAGGCCGACTTTGTGCCCCCTGAGTTCTGTGAGGATGTATCACACATGTGGCCACATGTGTGATACCTGGAATTGACGGTGCACTGTTGGAATTGACGAATTTTCTATGGGATACATCTGGGTGGAAAGTATTTACAGTTTGAGAAATTCTTTTATTTTGAAATTAGTGATTTGTCTTTTGTTTGATATATTATTCTTATGTATGAATCTTATTTGCTAGTACGAACATAGCATAAATTATAACTGGTTTGCCAATAGTTTTTAAATGGTGGGGTTAACATGTTCTTACTATGTTTAACACTTAATTTTTTGTCTACTCACACTTTCTTTGTTTTGCGCCCCCTTCCAGGCAGTAGACGAGTACCAGACAACCACTTGAGGGCCTTCAACCATCTACCACTTTTCCTTCTTCTCTCTCGTGTAGGCATTTACTCTGTTGTAAATAATTTTCTGGCTGTAAACTTAATTGAAATAGTTATGCTCTAATATAGTCTTGAATCCCTGTAAGGCTTGAAGTCAACTGAAATAACTATTTTGTATGTGAACTTAACTTGTGCGTGCTGAACGTTTGGGGAATTTTAATTTGTGACTTTGTTTACAAGTGAAAATTTGTTGGTTTGAGCATTTTTCAGGGGAGACTCTGACGGTTTCCCGGTAGCAATCGAACCCTAAAGGAATTCTTGGGTTTAGGGCAAGAGGGGTAGTTTAGACATTTGTGCTCGACACCTGCTAGGTGTTGGACACACACAGAGTTCGACACGGATTTCAAAGTGGAATTTGGGTCGGGTACTATCAACATAACTTAATCCATTGAGCATCATAAGTAAATTCATCTAAAAATTGATTCAAAACACATAAAAGCAGAAGGCTTACCTTTCTTTTCGAATCATATTCCGTAAATGCTTCACCTTCTACATAGGTGAAATTGATTTTTCTTCTTCTTCATCTCAAGGACTTCAGTTTTGCAGCTAAATTAATATGCTCAATAATGCACTCATTCATGCTTCGCATACCATCAAATTTCATGATAGTAAGGTTAGCCAATATTGTCCATGTAATGGACTTGTTAGCAATTCTCGAGAAATCTTTAGCATTATTTACATTAATGGAGTATAGCCTTAATTTATATTGGAATGTCTATTTATTCCCACAAACATAAAGCTCAATATGTTTGATCTTTTCCAGGATTTATGGGAAGTCTTTAATCCCCAATGCTTTACCATAATAGCAATGAGTTTCTCATTTTGAAATGCTCAATCAAGACCCTGAACACCTTGGTGATACTGGACTTGTTCACAACAAAATGAGAAATTAAATCTAAACTAGATCAAACATGAGAATGAAGCAAACCTGAAAATGACATTGCAACATAATTTGTAATATGCTTAGAATACTAATGCTTCGAGTGACCAACACGTACAAATATATATAAGACTTGAATATTCTGAACATCAATAAATGTATCATCATAACTCTCCTTTGGGATAAATTATGATAGTACCAATAATTAACAATTATGATGCATATATTTTACATTATTGGTAAGTGTATATTCCTAGTTAGAAAAACTTTGATATCTTTGGATATCCAAAACAAATCTAAATAAGACATATATAAGTTACCAATCATATGAATAGTGGATCCATCTTTGAGTCCATCTATCTTATGAATGATGAAAATCAATATACTCATGACGTTCGAACCTTGAAAACATTATAAGGTTCAACCTCACTTTTATGCATCCTTAAATCACAAGTAATTGAATAATTATCATTTAATTTGATATTCAAGGAACGTTCTAGCTTGACCACTTTGGTGACTAACAAACCATTCATGATATGAATGTCAAATTAAACTAACAACTGTACTAGTTAGTCAATTACATAAGATTAACTGATACACTTTAATGGTTAATCGATCATTAGATTAATTAACTTGATATTCAAGGAACGTTCTAGCTTGGCCACTGTGGTGACTAACAAACTACTCATAATATGAATGTCAAATTAATTTAACAACTGTAATAGTTAATCGATTACATAAGATTAACTGATACACTTTAATGATTAATCGATCATTAGATTAACTGATAAATATATGACATGTTTAACACAGTAGTGGGCAATAGATCCTTAGATTGCCTCGCCTCATAAGACAAAGTACAGTGACAACGAAATACAATATGCTTACATTTATTATTATTATTTTTTAAATAACTTTAATTCACTATACGTGTCAACACCAAGATCTATGTAGCATAAGTTTGTAAACGGTCATACAAAATAGATCATCTAATTACAAATTTCGTTGAATATAATCACAATTCTTCATTCGGTGCAAATATTATGCAATTTTCCCAAAATTAGTATTGCATAAAAGGAAACATTAGGCATCCAAATCAATTAAGAAACCCTATGAACTTTACAACTACTACACTGAAACCATAGCCCAGCCATCCAAATCGATTATGCAAAACTGATTGATATGTAACCAAAAGCACTTACACCGAGACATAATATGCTTTAATAACATCTCATATATAAATATATATTGTATCTCTCTAATGCAATTAAAATACATAATTTCTGGCACATCCATATGATTGCATGTAGAACTTCTTCACCAAAACAAATTTCTATTATTTATTTATTTATTCATTCTATGCATAGAGAAGCATGTTCAAACGACTTCATGGATACAGCACCAGAACCAAAAGGAAATAATATTCATAAGATTGACCATTCATACCGCCAACTAAATGAAAGTAATCCTTCTTGGTTTAATGGTACATACTTCATACGGCACAACCAATGCATACATATATATGATTCAAATAAGTATAAATCCAATAGAAAAATTCATAATGGAAAATCACGAACGCTCTTAACCATGCTTTGATACTACATATAAACTTAATATTGGGTCAAACCATAAGAACCCAATCCATGATCCAAGATCTTGAACTTCATGATTTTCACAATAGCATTAGGTGGAAATTCAATTAGACTTAAATTATATACATACCTTAAATGATTAGTCTTCTACCATATCAAGATATTTGTCTTGAGCGATCCGTAGGCGGTCAGTGTGGAGGAAATAGATTTCTCTCTCTAGCATTTTGTATGTTAGAAAACCCTAATACGTGTTTTCATCAGTGTACACATAAGATGGGTATGTGCACTATTATAGGCAAAGAGAGGACCCGTTTCCTAGTGAAGTCCATAATTAATTACCACCCATCACAATAATAAAATAAAAAACTACTTCTCTTTATTTGAGTAATATAATTATTTTGAATAATAGTTATTAAACCAATTAAACAATTTATTTACCACATAGGTCACTTCATGTGGGCCACACAGAATATTTATAAAGTATTCTTACATGTGAAGCATCAACAATTATCACACAAGCTGACAGCTTCTAGGCGGGGCATGATGTTTGTTGAATATGATATCACATGCACTTTTCTTCCAACTCATGAAGAAAAAATCATGAGGCAATACTCCACCTCACATAATACAAAGATAATATCACATGGGCTTGTTGAATATCACATGGACTTCTCTTGTTAATAAGTGAAACTTCGTTGAAAGACAGATAATACAACCACCAACAAGAACAAAGGCAGCAAGCAAGAATACAACCACCAACAAGAACAAAGGCAGCAAGCAAGCCACAAGACGAGAGAACCACAGGGAACCAACCAAGTCTCTCAGTAACAAGAGGAAAAATCCAATATTACAACCAGAGGGAATCGTCTCTATACAACTAGAGGGAATCCTCTACCGGTTCTTAATGGGCGCTTGTCCCTTTTATTTTTTGGTCTGAACCATGAGGTGGTCCTGGATGGGCCCCAATTATGGGTGACACCTTTAAGCCTTAACCACAACCCAGACTAATCCCCACTCACACCGGGTCGGCCCGTAAGGGATAAAGTGTTGGCCAAAGTGGTGACTCCGTACGAGAGTAGGGATTGAACCCCTGACCTCTCTTAAGGAATGAGAGTGCCGAACCACTCACACCAACCACCTTGGTTTAATTAATTAATTTATTTTTTAACCAAAGTGATAATGACAGTTAAAAATAATGAGGAATTTCTTAAATAAATTCGAGGAATATTACAGTTAAAAATTCTTTGAAAAAACAATGAGGGAATTTAAAAAATGAAACGAATATCTTTGGAAGACCAATAAAGGGATGGATCACCAGAATTTGCTTTTGTGACACACTAAGAAATGGGGAGGGTGTGTTTATGTGAGGGGATTTAAAATGTAAAGCTCAACATTGGAGAACCACAAGCAAGATAAAGGAAAACATGAAGCAATGTCACATGGTCATGGAGACAATTTCAACTGGTATATATATAGTACATTATGTTGCATATATAGTGTAAAAACATACACCACCTAATTTAATTGAAAATATAGGAGAATGCATCATCATATTTCCCATGTTAACAAAATTGGAAACGGAACGGTATGTTTGAAGGAGCCGGAAGAAAGTTCTAGTCGATCAATTGCACACGACACTAATATAGAAATATGGGGTTAGCCCTACAAAGAAAAGTCCCATAATATGTTTTGTACTCAGGATATTAAGAATTTTCCAATAAATCTGACCATAAAGAGACTAAGAAATGAAACTGTAATAAGAGCATCTCCAATGAGCTAGGTATCTCACAAGATAAAACGTGTCACATTAACATTTTTAATTTTCCAAAAACTAGGCACCTATCAACAAACTCTTGGTCTAGTCACTATCCTTCTTCCTAATTTGACAGAGGCTCCCCATTGATCAAATTCCCCCTCCTCCATTAACAAGGTAAAGCTGCATCATCCCTCACACAAGGCAACTATACTTCGTTGAAAAACGTGAGGATAGTTGGGCCCAATCAACTTTGTTAATGAAAAAAACATTTAGGGCCCGTTTGGTATCTTATTTGGATCCAATTTTATAAACTCAAAAGCAGATTTTAAGTCCAAAACTCCAAAAACCCGTTTGATAGGCCCATTTTTAAAAACCTAAACCCCAAAAAAACTCAAAAACACCCCAATTATTGAACACAATAAAAGTGAGTTTTTCCATTTTTTTTATCCTCTTCTTTCACGTCTCTAGCCTCTCTCTCCCCTTAACCATCGACAGAGTCATCAACGGTGGGGGAGGCTCCATCGAACTCATCCCTAGATTGGATCGACGAGATCGAGACCATTCTGATGTAAGACGACGATGTCAGCGACCCAGATCTCGTCGTCGGTGACGGCAGCTTCGACTCAGATCTCGTCAGCGACTGCGCCGCCTGCAACCCTGTTTTTTGTTGTTGTTAAACCTGAGTTCATGATTCTTCACTGTTGGGATTCGTTGGTTCATTAGATAAAGAGAGGTAGGGCTCGTTTGGGAGTGCTTTTGGAGCAGCGAAAAGCGCTTCTAAATGGGTGAAAGCGCTTCTGTCTTTTAAAAATGGTGTTTGGCAAAAATTGCAAAAGCGCTTTGGGTGAGATCCAAAAGTACTTGGAGTGGTTTTGGAAGAAGCACTTGAGAGGTGCTTCTTGTTAAAAGCGCTGCAGGACAAAAACAAGGGAAGCACTTGGCTCCCTTTAATGAAACTTTTAAAATGCCAAAAATACCCATATTTAATTTTTTAAAATGCCAAAATACCCATATTTTTTTTTCTATCTCTTTTTCTCTCCTATTAAACCCAAAACACTACCCTTTAATCTTCCCGTAGTTGTTTCTCTATCACATTAGCAAGTCTCCTCTAAATTTGCTTTCTCCTTTTTCTACACCATTTTCCTTGTAAAAATTCTTCATATCCCTACTGTTATTTTGTAAAGATGGATATTGAAGTAACAACCCCAAATTAACCACATCGTCACCAAAATGGAGACTTTCTTCTTACTCACAAAATGGAGACTTTTCAAACGCAATGAAATGCAACTCATCACCATCATCTTCTATAATCTTTTCACCTAGCTTTTTCTGTAACACGATTTCCCTTATGCTATCTTCCTACGATTCTTTAAATTTTTTTAAAGTACTTTTAAAAGCGCTTTTACTGTGTCAGCCAAACACTCAACAAAATATCAAAAGCGCTTTTATGTAGTGTAAAAGCACTTTTAAATGCGACATCCAAACGACAAACTGCTTCTTTGTAGAAGCGCTTATGTCATAAGCGCTACTGGTATAAGCGCTATTGGCATAAGCACTTCGGGAAGAAGCACTCCCAAACGAGTAGAAAGAGAGGTCCTGGCTTCTTTTGTGCTTTTCCTTTTTTTTCAATTAAAAATAATAATTAATTGGAATAAGTTTTAAGATCTTAAAAATAGGTTTGAAGTTGAATACCAAACAAGTTTTAAGATCTTAAAATTTGTATTTGAAAACTCATGTTTTAAAAAGAATCAAGTTTAAAAGTTTAATTTTTTAAATAGGATACCAAACGGGCCCTTAGTAATTTCACAAGTTTATACTTTCCAGCATTTGAATAAATTACAAGCCGAAAAATGCAACATTTGTCAAAGTACTACTTTACTTCAAAATTGTTTTGGAATCTAGGGTTGTCAAAATGCAAGTTTATTTTGCAAATATTTACTCCAAGGCAACCGTTCCTTGGCGATCATGAAAGCTCTCTATATAGTAGAGCTACCGTCACAAAATGAAAATATCTTATAGTTCTGGGAGAAGAAGATCTTTTGCCAAAACATCTTTGGAAAAATATCTTAGTCCAGTCTGACACAGTTACTGTGCTTCAGTTCTTGAGTTTTAATCATGTGCAACTTGAAAGGAGCCATTTTGGGAGTGGACCATTGTTGTTGAACTCTCAGTTATTCGTTTTGAACAACAATTTTACTCACCACTCTTAAAATGATGCAACATTTTAATTTTGCTGAATCTGTTTTGGTGAAGTTGAATATGGTTGTTATACGGCAAAAAAATACTTATATGGGGATGTTCTTACCACATTGGAATGTAGGTATCTAATTATAAAATGACATGCGTATTCCAATTATTTCTTAAGCACTTGTATTCATTAAGTGGATTGAACTGGACTACACTGTCATTTTGCGTTGTCACGTAACAAGAATAGCTCCAAATTTTTTCTCTCATTGCTAGAAGGAAAAAAACTACTTTAAATTAGAAACCCAAAAAAATTTAAACATATAAGAGGTATACCATAAGCACAAGGAAATCATAAAGGAATTCCAAAAACGTTCCTAGTAAAAAATGCATTTTTGTTTGATGTTTGAGGAGTACGTAAAAGCTAATTTGAAGTGCAAATTACAGTCGTCTACAGTTGAGGTTTAGGCATTTTATATAATCTCTGACTTAGGCATCAAAGGTCTTTTATTTGTTATTTTTTGTTTCTTTTAAAGGTCGGCACCTTAATTATTCAAGTTCTGTTGTTTTCAGACCCAAAAAAAAAAAAAGTGCTGCTGTTTCGGTTTGTTTCGTTTTTTTGTTTTTGTTTTTTTTGGATGGGAGTTGTTTTGGTTCGCGTGTTCAAGAAAGTTACTATCTTTTGCCATGTCGGCTACACGTCAGCCAGACAAGTTTTAATATTCGTATGTTGTCCGCTACCAAAGCTACTGTTGGCCCGAGATTTTCCACCAAAATTGATGACATAAAAATAAAAAATTAAGGGAAAAGAGAGTTGCTAAAAAAAATTACGTAAATTACAAACAAGGTCTAGGTATGTTCTATTATACATATAAAAATTTGGGTATAAAGTCGGGACCATTGCAGTTAAATATTTATTTTTAAACCAAAGTGATAATAACAGTTAAAAATAATGAGGAATTTCTTAAATAAATTCCCGGGCCAATGTGACACACAAAGAAAAGGGCAGGGTGCGTTTATGTGAGGGGATTTGAAATGTGAAGCTCAACATTGGAGAACCACAAGCAAGATAAAGGAAATCATGAAGCAATGTCACATGGTCATGGAGACAATTACAACCGGTAAATATATAGTACGTACATTATGTTGCATATATAGTGTAAAAACATACACCACCTAATTTCATTGAAAATATAGGAGGATGCATCATCATATTTTTCATGACAACAAAACTGAAAGTTCCAGTCGACCAATTGCACACGACACTAATATAGGAATGCGGGGTTAGCCCTCCAAAGAAAAGTCCCATAACATGTTTTGTACTCGGGATATTAAGGATTTTCCAATAAATCTGACCATAGAGAGACTAAGAAATGAAACTGTAATAAGAGCATCTCCA
>NW_018921814.1:47161-59466 GCF_002207925.1 Prunus avium
GTGTGCTTTTTCTTTTCCTTTTCTTTTGAATTACATTTGGTGATCAATTAGCTTAATTTTGGAGTTGTCCCCATTGAGAGATTAAGAATCACTGCAGTGCTGGTGCAGAGCTGCAAGACAAGAGAAGTTTCCTTCAATGAAAGGGTGTAGTGCAAGGAATGCCTGTTTTCCCTGCTTCAGTGGAAAGAAGCAGCTCCATCTCCACACAACACACAACAAGGTCATGGCGACTTCCGTGGTTTCCCGGAAACAGTGTCCAACAATATCAATGAAAAGCGATATCATCGTAGCGTAGAATTGTTTGAAAAATTCTGAAATGCGAATATAATATTGATGTAAGAATAAGAAAAAGCAAATTGCACTATTGAGGACCAAATGACAGATTCTCTAATATTTAATATATATCGATTATGAGTGATGATGGGATTTCTTGGGGATGTTTTCGTATTGAAGTTTGTGAAAACAGAGACAAGACAAGAGGAAGAAGAAGAAGAGAAGACAAGGAAAATGGATGAAAATGCACTTAAAATGGATGAGCAGAATTCGGTGTCTGTGTCAAGTAAACGACCCTTCAGACGACATGTCGTCCATTTAACTAAGCCTCGCTTAAAACTTTAAGCCCATCCTCAAGGCCCAAGGTGTATCGAGACCCACTTTGATCGACCGTTAAAGAGCCCCATTATGTTTCTTATTTTATTTTTAGATTAACTTCAATTTAGTATCATAAACCTTTACTCATATTTTCATTATTAAAAACTAAGTATTCAATTATTAAATTTTAGTAATGTGGTTCTTCCAGTAGATGGTTGAAAAATCCGTTAAATAATAATATGGCACAACTCACTTGTATCCTTAATTACAATAAAATATTTATAAAGTTTTTATCAAAAAATAATAATAATAATAAATTAAGAAATATGGAAAATAAAAACCTCTACAATTTTAGGATACCTTGGCATAAAAATATTGAGGCATGCAATGCAATGCAATAGTTCTAGATCATGGCATTTTTTTTCAAATGTTTTCTTTTTGGGTCCAAATTTTCTGATGTTGCTTGGGTACAACTATCACATGCAATAAGATTAAGCCCATTCTCAAACTCATACTGAGAAGCCCAAATTTAGTGTNCTTCAAGCATCCGTTTGCTTTCCACTATTATTTGTGTATAAATACTCTACACCTTTATCAATGAAAAACATAACTTTCACATATTCTTTACACACAACACACAACAAGGTCATGGCGATTTCCGTGGTTTCCCGGAAACAGTGTCCAACAATATCAATGAAAAGCGATATCATCGTAGCGTAGAACTGTTTGAAAATTTCTGAAATGCGAATATATTGCTGCAATGATTTGGTGCAACGATTCTGAAGAATGTTTTTAAAATCGTGTATTGGCTGAAAATTTATATATATATAGATGTTGGTAAAATGACTCTGCTACATATTATTCATATCTTCTTCCATGGGGATTTGTTTTGGAAAATTCACTATTATGCCTAATATTTTGTGTTGTGTTTTGTGTTTGCGAGAAAGTTGATACATACAATAGGGACCAATGGCAATAGACAGAAAATTCCAATCCAATATCTAAATGGGATAGGAGAGTAGTCTTGACTGTCTGCGAAAGTGCTTTTGCTTTTTGGTAGTGGTGTGGTTGAGCTGATGAGAAGCACTAGTGAGTCCATTATCATTGTGAACGGAGTTAACGGTAGGGAAACACAAATTTATGATCACGGGGTTACTTTAATTTTGAGAGGTGTAGTGAGACTTGACTAAAATTTCAGGAGATACTATAATAAATAAACTTTAAATCAATCAATGCCCACCTAAGTCAAGCTGAGCTTTTCTTTTGAAAACTAAATTGTTAGCTACATGATGGATAAAAGTACTTTAACAAATAATCAAATACCCCAAAAATTAATAGCCTCTAACACTTTTGAAGAAGTGCTTTCAGACAGCCTCTAAAAAGTTTTATGGTCAAGGAAGAAGATGGTGTGAGGTACACGGCTAGGATCTAAGCAAACATGTGAAATGTTCTTGGGATATCTGTGCGGAGTTTGAAAAGGGTTTAGGTTAGTTTTGGAAAGCTTAAACCCATTAATTTCCGGATAAGTCAAAGCTAGCTTCTTTCTGTCTCTAGTTTTTCTCTTTTGAAAACTCAATATTTTGAGCTAAATAGTCAAATATACCAAAACATGTTCTATTAGAAGTGCATGCTTTTTTGCTTTATGTTGTGCCAAATGCAATCAATCTTCAGTATTTGAGTAAAGTCAGGTGCTTCAAATATGGAATCCAACACTAAAGAAATGGTATAGTTAATGTAAGGAAGATATGGTGTGAGTGCATGGAAGACTTTGATCACAAAATTCCGGATTCGGATTTGGATTCGGATCCTCTACTGGTTCTTAATGCGCCCTTGTCCCTTCGCTTGCCTTTTAATCTTAACTGTACATGACAAATTCAAAAGGTGTGTGAACAAAAGAGTAGTGCACGTTTGGATATGGGTGGGATCAAATGTATAATGTTTTCTTTTTGGGTCCAAATTTTCTGATGTTGCTTGGGTACAACTATCACATACAATAAGATTAAGCCCATTCTCAAACTCATACTGAGAAGCCCAAATTTAGTGTATTTTGTACCATGTCACATTGACATGCATGAAGTTACTTATGCTGCTAGCTTTTATTTTTTCTTCTTGAATGTCTCTAATGTCTCAAACTACTTGAGCTACAATTGCTTATGGTTCAAAACCCCCAAGTGGCATCCAATGAATATTTGTATAAACCCCTTCTCCCCCAAATCGTTTGTACGGAAAAACTTACTTGAGCTACAACTTCATTGTTGTGCTTTTTCTTTTCCTTTTCTTTTGAATTACATTTGATGATCAATTAGCTTAATTTTGGAGTTGGTCCCCATTGAGAGATTAAGAATCACTGCAGTGCTGGTGCAGAGCTGCAAGACAAGAGAAATTTCCTTCAATGAATGGGTGTGCAAGGAATGTCTGTTTTCCCTGCTTCAGCGGAAAGAAGCAGCTCCATCTCCACACAACACACAACAAGGTCATGGCGACTTCCATGGTTTCCTGGAAACAGTGTCCAACAATATCAATGAAAAGCGATATCATCGTAGCGTAGAATTGTTTGAAAAATTCTGAAATGCGAATATATTGCTGCAATGATTTGGTGCAACAATTCTGAAGGATGTTTTTAAAATCGTGTATTGGCTGAAAATTATATATAGATGTTGGTAAAATGACTCTGCTACATATTATTCATATCTTCTTCCAATCCGCATGGGGATTTGTTTTGGAAAATTCACTATTATGCCTAATATTTTGTGTTGTGTTTTGTGTTTGCGAGAAAGCGATAAATATACAGAAGACAAAATATACGTGGTTCACCCTTAATGAATGGGCTACTGTTGTGTAGATACAGCTGCACCAAAATGGATTCAGTTGCATCCTCAACTTGTGATACTCGCAAGTGCACGAGCCGTCCCCTTAATAATGTTTATAATTATTATATTAATCGCAGGTTTATATTGTGTACATGGGGGGGACAACCCAAGCTCGACATTCCCACCACTACAACATTGCCTCTTCATGTAAACATGATTCAAAACGTAGTTGGCAGCAGGTTAATTATCACATATATAATATAAGTTTACTACCTTTTTTTGCTAGGATTAACGAGTTTTCTAGATGAGTAATTGGTGACAATTATATAACTAATTAACATTACAAGGATATGATTTGCAATTTAGTAAACTATATAATTCCTAACTTGAGTTAACGTTTGTGTTTATGTTTAGCAATATTGAACAAGAACCTCTCCTACTGTACAGCTACAATAGAAGCTTCAATGGCTTTGCTGCGAAGCTAACAGAGGAAGAAGCTCAGAAAATGGCTGGTTGTGGATCGATCTTTCTTTCCAATTTGCATAAAAAGTACTGGCCATTATAAGTTTATATCTTACTTTTATATCTTACTGGAAGCTTGTGTGTGTGTATATATATATATATATATATAGGAATGGCTGGTGTGGTGTCTGTTTTCCCTAGTGGGAAGCAGAAGCTCCACACAACAAGGTCATGGAATTTCATCGGGTTTCAAGAAAACGTGAAGAGAAGCACTGTTGAAAGCAATATCATCGTTGGGATGATCGACTCTGGAGTTTGGCCGGAATCTGCCAGCTTCAGTGATGCTGGGTTCGGTCCACCACCCAAAAAATGGAAAGGCACATGCCAAGGCTCATCCAATTTTACTTGCAACAAGTAAGGCTAATATACTAGACCTGTCATGATGCTAGTGGTTTAGGGTTGACTTTTGCTCTTGGAGGGTTTGGAAAAATTTCTTGGCTCCATTACGTAATGCATGAGCTCACGAATTCATAGACACGTAGTGGTGGTAGACCTTTCGTCGAAGGTGACATCAAATCTCCACGAGACTCGGATGGCCATGGAACCCACACTGCATCAACGGAGGCAGGAAACTCAGTTAGCAAAGCAAGCCTATTTGGTTTGGGGTCCGGGACAGCAAGAGGAGGGGTCCCATCAGCACATATTGCGGTGTACAAAGTAGGTTGGTCGGATGGTATTTGTGACGATGATATTCTAGCGGCATTTGATGATGCGATTGCAGATGGTGGCGACATACTATCTGTCTCCCTCGGACCGACTTCTCCGGACGATTATTTCAGGACAACAGTTACCATTGGAGCCTTTCACGCTTTAAGAAAAGGAATTTTGAGTTCCACTTCTGCTGGGAACGAAGGTCCAGACCTCAAGACCGTCACAGGCTTTGCGCCATGGTGTCTTTCTGTGGCTGCAACCACCACAGATCGGAAGTTTGTTACCAAGGTTCAATTGGGTAACCAAAAAATCTATGAGGTACCAAAAAATTTAATAGAACCTATAGCAAATTAACAGGCCCTCACTTAAGCAATTGAATTCATATATTAATTTGCTTCATTGGCGTATGTAGGGAATTGTATCAAACACATTTGACCTCACTTAAGCAATTGAATTCATACTATGCCACATGTCCATATCTATCCAACCACCACCGCTGGAATCTCGCCGCCGGAATCCTGCCGCCAGCCACCATCGCCGCTAGCCACCTGCCGCCACCGCCCGCCGCCCGCCTGCCACCTTCTGCAGGGGATCAACTCCGTTGCCCTTTATTCACCTTTTAAAAAAAAAGATTTTGTGTCATTGAATGGACTCGAACCTTGACCCTCAAAGGAGGAAGGCTCACTCACAAACCCTACACCAAACTTGATTTTGTAATATTTATTCAATTATACAATATTTATATAAACAATCAACGGTTTTAAAATTTAAAAAAAAATCATTTAAACACTTATTCACACAAAAACTGCAAATAAAAACAGAAACTGTAACAAAAATACAATGTATGTATCAATTATGTTTAAAAAAAACAAAAACAAAAACAAAAACAACTACAAAAACAATTGTAATTAACTGAAAACTGCAATGCAGTTTCCAGTTTCCAAAAGTCCAATTTTGAGTTGGGTAGTTCTACTCTTTTCTTGCCCACCCAATTCCTCATCTGGGTAGCCTCTACTCTTCAAATTGGTGAGGTTGAAGGCCAAGGAAAGAACAAAAATCAAATTGTAATTAAATGAAAACTGAAATGCGGTTTCCAAAACTGCAATGCAGTTTCCAGTTTCCAAAAGTCCATTTTTGAGTTCCCTTGCTCTTGGGTAGTTCTACTCTTCTCTTGCCCACCCAATTCCTCATCTAGGTAGCCTCTACTCTTCAAATTGGTGAGGTTGAAGGCCAAGGAAAGAGCAAAAATCCAATTGTAATTAAATGAAATCTACAATGCAGTTTCCAAAAGTCCAATTTTGAGTTCCCTTGCTCTTGGGTAGTTCTACTCTTCTCTTGCCCACCCAATTCCTCATATGGGTAGCCTCTACTCTTCAAAATTCTAACATACATAAGGCTGAAAACTTTGACATTAGAAGAAAAATAGTGAAAGTTTATGCAAATTGAAAATGTTACCAGCGTCTGTTTGAATAGCACATCTAATGGCCTTTCCATCTGGTGAAGGTATCTCCCGGCCCAATCAATGACCACCTGCAATATCCAAAATACCCATCAGACCATAACACATTTGAGTTTGACAAAGAAACTAAGATCTGTTGTTTTTATTTTATTTTATTGTTTTTATACAGTAATCTTACGAAATGAAACTAGTTTCTTTGCCAAGAAACTACTTGGCAAAGAAATGAAGCACATTTAATCTACAATCATGCTAAACTACTAATTATACACAACAAGTTTAAGTTTCCACATAACTCTAAATAGAATTTACTAAATTCTCTCGGGTGGAAATAATGGGAAAATTTGCTGGTGCTGTTGGAAATTACAATGCTAATCTTGTCGCATATCTTGATATTAATTGGCCCCGAATTGCTGAAGAGTTTGTAACATCTCTTGGGTTGAGTTTTAATCCCTATGTTACACATATTGAACCTCATGACTATATGGCAGAACTCTTTCATGCATTTAGCCAGTTCCCATCAATTTGGGATTTTGACGTAAGCTAAATGGGACAAATTCAATACATCGTACACAAATACCAACAACAAGTGAATGCAAATGGTGGAGGATATGTTTCGATAGCGTCCTAATCCTCAACTTTAGCCGTCAAAGTCTTGACAATTCCCTACAAAAAAAACAAATATGGTCAAATAACAAAAAAAAAACATAAAATAATAACAAGAAATTGGCATAATCTCCCCTAAAATTGTTATACCCCAAATCCAACCCAAACTCCAATCCTCACCCTATACTCAACCCCAAACCCCGCACAAACTCAAAACTAACTCCAAAATAAATTTAAAGCTACTTAATAAATAACTATATATATATACACACACACCATTCAAAAATATATTTTTCAAAAAAAAAATCTGATTCGAACTAAAATGATAAATTTAAAGCTACTTAATAAATATATATACCATTTAATTTCTTAAGTGTTATGTATACAAAATAAAAAAAACAAAAATAAAGTGGTTTAGGCGACGAAATTTTTGGATTACGTCATGCAAAGATTTAAAAAAAAAAATTTTATTTTATTTATTTTTGTAAAGACTTTGCGCGACCAATCCTAACTTGGTCGCTAAACACTTTGTGCAACGAAGTTTAGTATTTCGTCGCGCAAAGTCATGCAAGGATTTTAAAAATAATTTTTTAATTTTATTTATTTTTGTAAAGACTTTGTGCAACCAATACTAACTTGGTCGCCAAAGACTTTGCGCAACGAAGTTTAGTGTTTTGTGGCGCGAAGTCATGCAAAGATTTTAAAAAATAATTTTTTTTTATTTTTGTAAAGACTTTGCGCAACGAAACACACGTCGTAGCACAAGAGTTTGTGCAACGAAGTTTATTTTCGTTGCGCAAAACATCGTTGCGCAAAGGTTTGTCACGCAAAGTTACTTTGAGCGACGATGTTTTGTCGTTGTGCAAAGGTTTGTCACGCAAAGTTACTTTGTGCGACGATGTGTGTTTCGTTGTGTAAAATTTGATCGCGTACGGGTTTTTTTACTAGTGTTCGCTTGCCTTTTGATCTTAACTGTACATGAAAAATTCAAACGGTGTGTGAACAAAAGAGTAGTGCACTTTTGGATATGGGTGGGATCAAATGTACGGATTCATTAGATATGTAATGCACGGCTAGTATCAAAGCAAACATGTGAAACGCATGGCTACTTCTTAGTATAAATATATGACGTTCTTGGATGAGCTTGCCCCATCTTTTCCAAGTAGTACGTTTTCTAGGTTTTGTAGTGAGACCCCCATAATGGATTTAGTTCCATGGTCGCGAAAAGAGTCTTTCCTTGTAGTGTGGTTGCTCCTTCTCAGCCTCACATGCACTCTGCTAGTAGATGTCACTCATTCTGCTGCTCATTCGGATACCAGAAAGGCATGGAATTCTCCTCTTTCTCTCTCTCTCTCTCTCTCTCTCTCTCTCTCTCTCTCTCTCTCTCTCTCTCTCTCTCTCTCTCTCTCTCTCTCTCTCTCTCTCTCTCTCTCTCTCTCTCTCTCTCTCTCTCTCTCTCTCTCTCTCTCTCTCTCTCTCTCTCTCTCTCTCTCTCTCTCTCTCTCTCTCTCTCTCTCTCTCTCTCTCTCTCTCTCTCTCTCTCTCTCTCTCTCTCTCTCTCTCTCTCTCTCTCTCTCTCTCTCTCTCTCTCTCTCTCTCTTGGAAATCAATAAGGAAGGGATTTTCTAATTGATTGAGGAAGTTTGAAGCAATTGTGATTCTGTTAAGATTTGTATTTAATTTAATGTTTAATTTTATATTTTGAAGAATAAGTTACTTATTAGGATATTATTTTCCTATGACTTTAGGGTTTTTTTTCTTTCTTCTATTTAAGCCAACTCTTGTATTTGACAGTTTATTCATAGAGCCGCATTTTCTCTTTCTTTTCTGTTCATCTCCTCTTCTCAGAACCCTAACTCAGCCAAGCACTGCCATAACCTCCATCTTCTTCTCTATATCCATGGAGCGTACGGAGCTTGCTGTTGAGAACAACGATCTGCCTCGTCCTCCGCCGGATCTTGCTGTTGAAGAGTACTACGATCTGGTAGTTCTATATGAATTCAAACAATCAGAACAGAGGCTTTAATTTGAGACAATTTCAATTTCAATTTTATGTTTACTTATCGCTTTGCTTCTTGTTGTTGGGTATTGTTGTGGCATTAGGGATTCTCTGAGGTTACTTTCGATATAAACTAGAAGCTGGATAAGCTTGTCTCGATTGTGGTAGGCAGGAATTCGCTTTCCCCTCCTTCGCAGGAGCCACCAACTGACTATGAAATTGGCAATATGGAGCTGCTCGAGATTCTTTGGAAGGCGAGTGGGAAGCTTGACGGACTGTTATTGTTCATGTCGAGCAAGGAGTGAAGGCGTAACCCTAAGTTCCAAAGCCTTATTATCACCCTTTAAACTTCTGCGTTTCTTATTTTAGACTTTAGCAGTATAAATTTGAAATAGAGAGAGGAAGGCTAGTGGTATTCCATTATTTCTACTGCGTTTCTTATTAGAAATATGTTAAGACTTTCCATGGGTTGTATAATTTGATAGTTTGTGTTTTGTGGAATTGTTTGGAAAATGCCAGGTCTATGACAGGAAGGGTGGTTCTTCGAGACTAGTGGTTTCGGAATTTTGTTAATGTTACAGCTTTGAAAGTGGTCCCTTCCTCTGGATGATTCTTTACTTGGCATAATAATCAAATGCACAATACTAGAATTTGGATCCTTGTATTACAAACGAAGTTTAATTTATGATAGTGTCTTAATTGGACATGAAATACTATACACTTTTCCTAAAAACTGTTTTAAAAACCTCGAATGACGATTTAAATTAGTTATGCAAGACGCATATGATAGGATTAATTGGAATTGACATTTAAATAACATGATTAGAGAATGTGACAATTGTTTCTTGTTCAAATTTAATCAATGGTAAGCCTTATGATACATGTTGAGTGCTTGTTACCGTTCTTAATGCTTCCAATTAATTGGTCACTAATTGAATGATTGGAAGTATTGGGTTGAGACCGGAAGGAGATTCCTAATAAAAAGCTTCTAGTAACAAGTACCATAAATTACATAGCCGACTCGGAAGATTAGGTTATGGTTTGTGTAATCTTCATTGTTTTCCACAAATCTTAATGAGTTCTTAGCTATCTAAACTCATAACTAGGAATAGAGTGGGTTGATGGTAAGGAATACAACTAATATAACTCGGAAGAGAGTATTGGTGAGGTAAGAGAAAATGATTATCAACATGTTATGTAATTAGGATTAACAAGTTAGAAGGATTTGGGTGAGATTAGCTAGGTGAAATCGGTGCCCTAGTGCTTTATTATCTTTGTTTTCATCTTTTACATTATTTACTTAATCTCAATTTATTTTACTTGCTTAATTAGATTTTAATCATCATAATTCTCTTATCGTTTAATTCAAATATAATTAGAAATAAATCAGTCTAGTGTTTAATAGATTAACTTGATTCATGTTGGAACGATACTCTATTTACTACTATACTAATTTGAGCGATATTGAACACTTGCAATTAATCGCATCATAATCCCACTCATCAAGATCCCGCTTGTGCAAGAGAACTTAAAGAACTCAAGGAAGAATTGGACAAACTAAGGAGGTGATCAAATCAATAATCCTTTCTATTTTCTTTTTTAATTTCTCTTTTAATTTAGCAACCACAAAAAGTGGACAAACCATGCCAAGGTTGTGAAAGCTCTCTTCGTATTCTCATATGAGTGTTTGGACTATGAGTATGAATATGTAGGAATTTTGATGGTAGATGATGGAGGATGAAGGATGATGGGTAATGGAGGACTTGATCAATGACCGAAACTCCCTATTTAAAATACTCCTAGAAATCCTACCTATCTAAGGTATAATTACAATTATTATAAAAGTAGGATTCCTTCTAATATAGGGTCTTCTTTTTTTCTCCTTGTTAGCTTTGATGAGACTTGAACCATCTTGAACTAGGAAATTTGACAACATTCCTTGCGACAAAAGGAATGACTTGGCTTCTTGACTTGATTAATCTCCAATCTTCATCTTCTTGCCCATTTTTACCTCAATTTCTCATATTTCACAAAACAAATTAAACAACCAATTTAACCCAAGAAAATTAACAAATAAATAATTAAAGGAGACATAAAATATATATAAAACATAGAACCGGGAGGTGGTGGGGTGCAACAACAAGGGTCTTCAACGCCAGCTTCATTTCTGTCCTTGTGTTTGAGTATAGTGGTGAGTGCAGCCGTCGCATCTCTCTTCAACTTTGTAACTTCAATTGACAGCTTTTCCACCTTCTCATTTTCTAACTTGTACCTTCATCACAACACAAATCAGGGACCAACCCAAATCCGGGAACTATCTTATTAGACTTTCAAGTTTCAACCTTGCTAATACTATACTGCAACTTGTACACAAGGTCACCAAAATAAGAGTTTAGAAGGACTAAATATACACTATTGCCTTTACCTTCATTACGATACATGCTATGTCACTAATTAACACTAATTAGTGTATGATATCAACACTAACTAATATAACCAATTAATTTAAAAACAGAGTCCTTACCTCTCTGCAAGCCATCTGGCCCTTGCAACGGGATCCTCGAGCTTCCTCTTCTTCCTACTCCTCCTAAGGTTCAAATCTTCTTCGTTTTCTTGTTCAATATCATCATCATCTGGCACTATTACCTCTATCCCCTTCTCTCATGCTTTTGCTCTTACTTCTTCCTTATCAGTGCTAGAGCCACTGCACCATCCTAGTGAACTTTAGCTCCAAGCAGCATGGGCCCAACACTTGTCTGGTAATTTGTGGCTGTCGCTGTGGGTGTAAAAGCCCATAAGCTCCCAATGTTGCTCCGATATGAAATTTCCTTGGTTTACATACTTGAAATTAAGATTTTAGACACATATGATTAATAAATAACCAAGTGTTGCTGCAAAAGTCCAATGAATCATCCAGTAACGTTTACATACTTGTTTCTCATTTCTCAACCATTTATTGTTTTTTTATGTCATTCGTGATTCTCAAGGTTAGTATGTTTAGGGTTATGCAATTGAATTAGTTATGCAAGACTCTTATGATAGGATGATGTAGGACGAAATATGCATCAATTATGTCGTGAAAAATTAATTAAAATAAAGGAAGGCGTATTTTATAATTAATTGAGGAAGTTTGAAGCAATTATGATTCTGTCAAGATTTGTATTTAATTAAATGTTTAATTTTATATTTTGAAGAATAAGTTATTTATTAGGATATTATTTTCCTATGACTTTAGGGGTTTTTTTTTTCTTCTATTTAAGCCAACTCTTGTATTTGACAGTTTATTCATAGAGCCCACATTTTCTCTTTCTTTTCTGTTCGTCTCCTCTTCTCAGAACCCTAACTAAGCCAAGCACTGCCATAACCTCCATCTTCTTCTCTATATCCATGGAGCGTACGGAGCTTTCTGTTGAGAACAACGATCTGCCTCGTTCTCCGCCGGATCTTGCCGTTGAGGAGAACAACGATCTGGTAGTTCTATATGATTTCAAACAATCAGAACAGAGGCTTTAATTTGAGACAATTTCAATTTCAATTTAATGTTTACTTATGGCTTTGCTTCTTGTTGTTGGGTTTGTTCCATATCTAGCATTTTTTTATTTCTCATTACTATTGTCTGATTTTCCAATGATTGTTGTGGCAGGCGGGATTCTCTGAGGTTGCTTTCGAT
>NW_018921814.1:62640-74053 GCF_002207925.1 Prunus avium
TAAGGGAATTAAACGAGGACTAGCCACATTGCTAGTATCAGCAGCAAGGACAGTACTAAGAAAGGCAGGCTCCGAGTCAAAAATATGAGGTCCAAGAGGGAGATCATAGCTTTTGGTAGCCAGAAGATCAGCAGCACGATTTTGCTCACGGTAGATATGGGTAAGAGAGCAAGTCCAGTCATCATGAAGCTTCAGATGACAGCAGTTTAGAAGACTAAAAAGAGGATGATCATACATAGGAGCATTCTGAAGGAGGGCCACCACAGAGCTAGCATCACATTCAACTTCCACAACTCTGAAACCCATATTCCAAGCCAACTTGAGGCCCCAAAAAACACCCCACAGTTCAGCCTCTAGGATTGTCCCAACCCCAAGATTCACAGAAAAACCATTTAACCACTTGCCAGTGGAGTCTCTCAAGATACCACCAGCACCAATACAACCCGTTTCAGTTTTCCTGCTACCATCAGTATTGATTTTACAGATCCCATGCCTGGGAGCAATCCAATGTAACTGAATCAGACGCATCACAACAGAATCAGGAGTATGATTACAAACAGTAAACCAGTCCATAGCATAGTTCAAAATTATTTGACGAGAGTTAGGCGGAGTCGAAAAATTCTGTTCAAAGACCACCTTACAACGCCATTTCCAAACAAACCAAATATAAACTGTGAAGACCAACGACCAAGGAATACTATGAAAGGTTCTGTGGGATTTTAAGTTTTTAAGAAGCCAAGAATCAAAGTCAACCATTGGGAAATTAGGAGCCTCAACATCCTCCCAAAAATCCTTCCCAATTAATTGAGTAGTAGTGCAATCAATAAACAGATGATCAAGGGATTCCACATGAGAGGAGCACCTCGGACAGGAAGTGTCCTGACCAATCCCCCTCTTCTGTCTTTGAACATTGGTAAGAAGTTTCTTATGACAAAGAACCCAAAGGAAGGTTTTAATTCTAATAGGAATGTGAAGCTTCCAAATAAAGTTCCAAGACCACGTCAAAGGATCATCATTAATGGTGGAAATGTCATAGGCTGTTTTAACAGAAAACTTACCATTAGTAGTGAGATTCCAGATGCATCTATCAGGACCACTGTCTTGAAAACCAGCATGCACACAAAGGATCAAGTGGACAATATGAGCAGGCAGACGCTCCAGTAAGCAATTAACATTCCATGTGTTGTCTGCAAAAAAGTCACTAACCTTAAGAAGGAGCATATCTTCAGAAATGTCAATAGTAGCATATTGGATCAAAGGCCCACAGCTAAGCCAATTATCAGTCCAGAATCTGATATTATCACCAGAACCCACCCTCCATTTGGTACCATGAGGAATAATCTGAGCACCAAAGAGGATACCCCTCCACGCACTAGAGCTACAAGAAGTATAGCTATCATTGGCAGCCAGAATATCACAATTCCTGAGATATTTGGCTTTAAACACTTGAGCCCAGAGACCATGATCATCTTGATGCAGTCTCCAAGCATTTTTAGCCAGTAAGGCCTTATTCATCAAGGCAGCACTTTTTAGACCCAAACCACCAGTGGCTTTTGGATTACAAACAGTCTTCCAATTGACTAAGTGAACCTTGGCCTTATCATCAGTATGACCCCAAAGAAAGTTCCGGTTCAACTGGTCAAGCTTGTTACACACCGACATAGGCAATTGAGCAGTTTGCATAGTGTAGATAGGGATGGCTGAGGTGACAGATTGCACTAAGGTAATTCTGCCAGCCATGGATAGAGTGTGACTCTTCCAGGAAGAGAGCCTTTTCTGGACTTTATCAAGGATCTCATGATAAGTGTCTTTAGTAACTCTTTTATGGATAAGAGGAACTCCAAGGTACTTACCAAGACAATCGGTAAGGGGGGACCCACTAATGGTAGCAATAGAATGAGCCAAATCAGCAGAAACGTTAGGAGAGACACAAATAACAGACTTTTCAAAGCTCACCCTTTGGCCAGAGAGATGACAAAACTCATCCAAGCAGTTCTTCATTAAAAAAGCTTGATTAGTGGAAGCTTTACCAAACAAAATAAGGTCATCAGCAAAGAAAAGGTGGGAGGGAAATAAATTTATTTTTTATTTAGATAAAGAAAAATAACTCGAAATTTAACCAAAAGTCAGGAATTTAAGAGGATAAATTGTCAATTTCCTTGTTTTGCAATTTAAGCGTGGAATTTATTAAATAGTGCGCGAAAAAAATTATAGAAATTGGGGCATCAAATTCTCGAGTTTAATTTCCACCAAAATAGACTTCATTTCACAATTTTCATAATGTCATTTACAAAATTCGACATATAGAAATTGAAAGGATGGAAATATAAATTTAGTCATTTTAAAATTCTATGTAATTTTCAATTTCTTCATCCAAACAGATTTTGACGAAAGTCAAAATTCCAAATTGATATAAACCAATTCCCATATTTGGATTAAAAAAACAAAGAAATCCAAAAATTCCACGTGGAAAAAAATGGAATTTGGAGGTCATAAATCCCAACTTTAATCCTCTATTTGGACGAAGGAATTTAGAATCGTGGGAATTTTGGGAGAGTTTTCGCCGGCTAACTAGCAGAATTTAAATCTCCATCATTTAAATTTCTGGAATGATTAATTTCAGTGTTTTGAGTTATGTATGTCGAATTTTGTAAATGACAAAAATTATAGTGAAATCAAATTCATACTCAATTGGAATTGTGAAATGACTCTTTTGATGGAAATTAAACTCGAGAATCTCGATCCACAATTTCCATGATTTTTCCCACGTGTCATTTAATAAGTTCCATATTTAAGTTGCCAAACAATGGAAATATCAATTTCTTCTCTTCAATTCCCGAATTTTAGCTAAATCCCGAGTTATTTTCTTCCAACAGTCGTCAATTCTAATATTCCGAGATAATAAACATTAAATTTCGTGTTGACATCCAGGAGCCAAACAAGAAACTTTACAAATTTTAGGACATTAATTTCCATCATTTTTAAATTCCATCATTCATGAATTCCTTTGTACTTGAAATTTCCTCATCCACATCCAAACTCATTTCAATGTAGTTATCTTTAATTATTTTGAGTCTTCCACCAAACATAGTGAACTTAGAGGGAAATAATCGGGTTCTAATACTTCTTTTCTTTTTCTTTTCTTTTTTATCGAAAAGATACTTCATTAAACCAAAAGGCAAGGCACAAACAAGGAAACAACAGGAGAAGGAACACACCTAAGCCAGAACCAGCTTGGTGCAAAAGAGAAGTTCCCAGACCTGGAATTAGAAAAAGAAAAAGAAATTACATTGGTGGCCCAGTGTATTACACCCACCGTCTGCAATCCAATCTTCGCAGCCATGTGAGCTGCTTGATTTTGGTTACGTGGGATCCATCGCCACTCCACAGTATCAAAGAGGGATGATCGTCTCCTGATTTCCCTGATAATTGGAAGGATGGTCCAAGCGCCGCTGCCCATATTACCTTTAATACTATTGATCAAGATTTGGGAGTCTGATTCGAAAATGACTTTACGATCTCTCAAGTCCCGAGCCATTGAAATACCAAGCAGGGACGCCTCTGCTTCAGCTCATAGAGCAGAGCATACCTTTTTCTTTTCTGCAAGTCCTCCTCCAAAATGGCCATCAGCAGTCTTTCTGATCACTCCAAGACCCGCCGAGCACGAGACAGCAAGCCAGGCTCCATCAAAACTAATTTTGGCGTGGTCTGTGATTGGAGACAGATTGTTTCCAATGAAGTTACAGTGGGGAGAGATATGGGAATCATGCTGGGGATAATTATTGGTGGCAGACTTAAAGTCCTGAGCAGCAGTGATAGTTCTGATAGGATCCAAAGGTTCGTTTTCAAAAATGAAGCTGCAACGGGCCTTCCAAATTTCCCATACAATGAAGCAAACCATAAGCAGAGTTATTGAAAGAGCCACGATTTTCCAGTAAACTTTGGATCCACTTTCTTATCATTATAACACCGCATGTTGTGTCATCAAAATGATGAAGATATCCGCGGCGCAAATAGTATCCCTCCAATTTACGGATATTTTGGGAATCAATATCATTTTATGTATCATTTTATGCATTTTGGCTCAACATCACTTGAAAGAAAATCTATACCAGCTTAATTTCAATAGTAATTTAGGGAGAGTTGTTTCCTAATATTTGGGCCACTTGGCTTGCCATCACCATGAAATTGAGAGGGCTATATTACCAAATTTAGAAGGCTCAAAGAGGACACACAATCCATCTCTCAAATAGATATCAACTCAGTTGACAACTCATGTTGAAATTCTTATTTATTTTGCTCTGTTTTCTTCCTTAGACGTGTGAATCCCATATTGATGATTTAAGTACTATTTGCATTTCTGTTTAAGTTTGTCCAATTTAAAGTTATTGCAATTCGTTTGTCTTCCTTTTGCTTCTATTCTGGTCCCGATTTGGTTCTTCATCGATTTCTTTAACTTGTACTGTCCATTCAAACACATTCATATCTCCTTTAATTGAAGTTCTTTTGGTTTGATTACAATTTCAGCGTTTTATTATTTGAGTTCTTACATCATGCAAGTGGAATTTTGAAGTCATTAATATTACAGACAGAAAATAATCAATCCATGCCAATTCCCCACTTTGAGCGCAGTGACTTGAAAAGCAGTTAAGATTTCATTAGTTGCAATGTTCTTTCCATTTCTGTCCAAATTACATTGACTTAACATCATACAAAACAAATTCCAGCCCACTAAAGGGGTTTGAATATTTAAAATACATTTAATCCAGTGCTAAAATACAAAGCCATGTTTTTGGGGTGAAGAAATACAATACCAAATTAACTCTAACCAGAGCTTTACACAATTTTATTTACCAGATACGGCAACTTAAAAATAAATAATAAAAAACCACTACTTCTTGCTGGGCTTTCTAATCCATATACAATGCTCACACTACCTCAAGATCTCATAAAATGCAGATAGTATACTTTAAAAATTATAACTTCTCTTCTTCAACCCAAGTTCTCAATGAAAATCATACTAGTATGAAATTTGAATAAGTGCAGGGAACAAGTAACTGAAAACTCTACAAACAAACACAAATTTTATTTCCTAAACAAGGCTCAAAAACCTGACAAGATGAAACCAACGAACATAAATTGGTAGCATAGATTTCCTAAAGGTAACAGCTCTGTAAATTGTTGTATCAAATGTCATTCATCTTTAAAACAAAACCATAGTGACAATACCATAAATGAGAGCTCAGGGAAAAAATCAATAAAATGGGAGAGAGAAATCTAAGGCACCACGGCAACAAAGGAAAAACTAACTGGGTTATTTCATAAATTTAGAGGAGAAATGAAGATCGGGTACCTGATCATCAGGGTTGCTGAAGCAAATGTCAATGCTGTGATTAGACGAGGGGGCACACATCCCATAGTTTTCATCATACTATGACATTATTTACGCAAAGAGATAGCACAAGAGGGACATATTATGAGAAATGCTTCAATTTCCCTGAAGAACCGTCAAGAAACAGAAACATCACAAAGAAATATGTGAATGGCACTAATGGACATTGTCACAAAGGGTTTGATGATACTGCACCAAGGTTTTCCTTTAGTTAAAGGTTAAATGTATGTAAATTTTCAGAACATGTGAAACAATACAATACTTAATAAACTTGAATGAGAGCATTATATTCCCCATATTATTGAAGAGAACTGACCATTCATGGTCCACTAATAATGTAACGATTAGCTAGTAAAGAACTAAATACTGCAACTCAAATCATAATCTGTTTCCAGTCATTCGGATTGTATAATACGTACTCACAATTACCTCCAAATCTCATATACATAATCCCATGAAAATAATATTGGTATGGGGTAAGGTAAGTGCAGAAAATAGATAACAGAAAAATCTCCAATGCACAATGTCTCAGTACCATGCTATTTGACTCTGTTATTAGAGCATCCACAATGGGAGGGTGTATATGGGGGTGTATATTAAATATACACCCCTTGTCACCGGAATCGTCTCCAATGGGGAGATGTAAAGGGTTGTAAATATACATCACCACCATGGAGATGTAAAATAAAATGTACATTTACATCTATTTTTACATCTTTTCCCATTGGAGCAAAAAATGTATTTACACCCCCCGGAGGTGTAAAGGGGATGTAAAAGTGGCTTTACACCCCCGAATTTACATCCCCCCACTGTGGATGCTCTTAGCAAAATTTGATTTGCACTTGCCAGGTTTGACAGCGGCCAACCTTATGCAACCAGATCTTGACCAAAACCCAAAAGAAAAACAAGATTAAATCCAGTGTAATTGATTCTCAATCAGATAATGGAATAGGTAAATCTATTATCTTTGTTGCTTTTCTTATGATGTCCATTTATCCCCACAATTTCTGCCCATATGTCAATTCTTTTATTTTACTAAGACCAATATTGAAACAAAGAAAAAACAAAAAATAGAAAAAGAATACCTTGGATCTCAAACATCTTTGCACCTGAAATAAAGCTCACCATCATACAAGATAAAACCAGCAATGAAGAATTGGGACAAAAGATTTCTTTAAACTGTAGCAGCTTTTTAAATTCAAACAAGCAAATTTCAAATGATCTTATACATAAACTGTGACAATTTTTTTTAGCAAACTAGCCCAATAAAAGATAAGGTAAAAAAAGAATACGGGTACCTATGTCTCAGAGAAAAGCACTCTTCTTCAAGAGTATATTTCAGGCAAATGCCAACATTTGGATGGTAACTTGAATATATTGTTATTTTAAAATATACATTGTTCAAAGTGTTGAGGCAAATTATGGGGTTCATTCATTGGGCTTGAATTCCTTGATTTCTAAATCGCAGGAATTGCAGCAAAGTTGAAAATAAAGCTCAAACATCTCAAAACCCGAAAATAAAGCTCAAACATCCTAGTACTCGAAAATAAGGCTCATACATTTTAGTACCAGAAAATAAGGCTCAAACATCTTAGTACCAGAAAATAAGGCTCAAACATCAAACAAGATGAAACCAGCAATGAAGAATTGGAACCAAAGATGTCTTTAAACAAATTTTTCAATGATCTTATACATAATACTAGTGAAAACAAACCTAGGTCGCAAACTAACCCAATAACAAGGAAAAGAGAGCAAGATAAGTTTAAGGCACAAAAGATAGAGTAAAAAATGAAGTTAGAGTGAACACAATAACCATCCGCAAATCAAAGCACAAAGACAATATCATGCTCAAATAGAAGACTTAGAATGACGATCAGAAAATCAGAACCAAAAGAGTTGACAGCTGTAGTTAAGAAAAGAAAAAGAAGCTCTTGAAATGCTTGACTTGCTTCTATCACCTGAAAAAAGGATCCAGGACATACCTTGACCATAATTTAATCAAAATAAATTAACGCAATGCTAAAATCCGAACAACCTACACACCCCGAAAATCCATGCATTTTGGAAAACAAGTTTACTTAGGACCCGTTTGATAACCATTTAATTTTAGTCTTTAGTTTTCATTTTTTGTGCTAGAGTATAGAGGAAAAAGAGGGAGAATGGAAGTGAGAATGAGAGTGGAGATAGGATTGAGAGGGAAGATGGGAGGGGAGGATGGGAGTAGTAATAAAAGTGAAAATAAAAACTGAAATCTATTTGAAATTGTTTGTACTTTCAACACTTTTGTTACTCCTCCCTCCCATCCCCCCCTTTCATCCTCTCTCTCAATCTCATCCTCACTCTCATCTTCCTCTATACTCTAGCACAAAAAATGAAAACTAAAAACTAAAATTGAAATGGTTATCAAACGGGGCCTTATGTACAAGTTTTTAAACTGTAGAAGGGCAAAACAAGTCAAATTTATGGTGTGCCAAGCCAACCTTACTACTTATTCTATTCTGATACACATAACACTTGGAAAATCAAACAGTTAGAAACTATAGATCAAGGGAAAGTATAATTACAAACCAAACAGAAACAGAAACTGCTTCTGTTCCCCATTAGAAACTCTTCTCCACTGCAGTGCTTAGTCACATCAGAAAGTACACGTTTTTTTTGTAAATGATCAGAACCATAGATCCTTTTAACATGTCCAAATAAAAATGGTTTCCATTTTTTTTTTCTTTGGAGTTCCCTCATCAGCTCTGGCAATTGTTTAAAACGTGGAACTTCTAAGGTTTCCATTTATTTGATTTTCAGTCATTGACGATAATAAAAGAAAATTTCAGTGGACTTAAATTTGTGATCATGGACATTGACAGAAAACGTTTGAAAGGGTGAAATAATACAATACTAAATAAACTCTAACCAGAGCTGTATACAATTTCATTTACCAGATACGGCAACTTAAATAAAAAATTCGCTGCTGCTTGCTGGGCATTCTAATCTATATATAATGCTTAAACTACCTCAAGATCTCATCAGATGCAGATAGTATACTTTAAATATTATAACCTTGCTTGTTCATAAACCCAAGTTCTCAGTGAAGCTTCCTAATTAATGGTTCTTCCAAGTAATAATGTGTGAACCTCAGAAATGAAAGATAAACAAAACTTTTAAGACTAATTTGGCTATAAATTAAGATGAGACTAAATAACCATTTGAGGTAAGAAAGCTAGGGATAACCACCTCCAACCTTCTCAACCGTTACTGTTGGTCTTAAAATCTGAATCTAAGCCAATAGCTCCTCTGTATCTCCACGTGATGATCTTCCCAGTATCCCAAAAGTACTAACTAACCCATGGTCTATAGCCAAGACCTCTAATTTATCATGACCTCCTATGTACATGCTCAAAGACCTCATCGTCTTTGAGCAGCATATATGGATCCCTCTAAGCCAAATTGGAAGTATTTGAAGGAAAAAAAAAAAAGAAGCAAAAATGGATTATAGCATCCAAGACATCACTATAGAAGCTATTACAAAAAGATCACTGCACAAACCTTTTATAGCATTTTTAGAAACGATTGAGATACATTTTGTACTAGAAAGTAGCAGTTTTTGGAGAACAAGTTTTGGTTCTTATGCTATAAAAACAAATCACAATTTTGAGTTGACACTTGACCATGGAGGAATGGCTCCTTGAGAAAAAGGAAAAAAAAAGGGAAAACAGAAGGAAAGATAAGTGGACAGGTGTTAAACTGTGATTTGTTTGATAAGGAGGAATGAGTCCTTGTGCATAACGAGCCTAAGCCTAAACCATAGATAACAAATCATTTACTATATGGAAGGTCACAAGAAAACCTATTAGAACAATCAGTAATGGAATTTTTACACTCCATTTTCCTTGTTAACAAAAACAAATACTAATACAAAATCTTTATCATTTTTACCTGAAATAGCCATGATATAACCCTTATTGAAGCGACGATGAAGGCAACACAACTCCAACAGCAATGCAAACTGCAAACTGTACCAGCCACCAAGCCAAAACAAAAAGAAAAAACCATTATAAGGAGCAATCCCAAGCTTCTATACTAGCTCAAACAGAATTATATAGAGAAAGTACCAAAACTAATAACTATCGCACTCAACATACACAACAAATATATATATTGTACATATAAAATTTCTCTGATTTAAGATGGAATTTCTCAGTTTATGCAGAAATTTATTAGCGATTAAATGACTTACAAGACAAAAATTCAAAAGAAGAACAAATGAAGAAGGGTTTGACCTCTAGAGTTTGAATGGAAGTGGCTTTCTCATACCAACTGTAACAGAGAGCTTGATTATTCGGGTGAGTTAGGGTTTGCAGAGCTCAGATATTAAGACCTCTGAGAGTCAGAGTGAGAGAATTGGGGTTATATGAGCTCAAAGTTAAAAGCCTCACACTCAGAAAAATTGGGGTTGTTGTGTCAACTTATGGTGTACCAAGCCAACCTTACTAGTTATTCTACTCTGATACACAAAACACTTGGAAAACTCAAACAGTTAGAAACTAATACTATAGAGAAACTAATACTATAGAGCAAGTAAGAGTATAACCAAAGAAAAATTGAGAGGACTTAAAAAGGTGAAATAATACAATACTAATAAACTCTAACCAGTGCTCTGCACAATTTTATTTACCAGATACGGCAACTTAAATAAATAAAAAACCACGTCTTCTTTCTGGGCATTCTAATCCATATATAATGTTCACACTACCTCCAAATCTCATAAGATGCAGATAGTATGCTTTAAAAATTATAACCTCTCTTCTTCATCAACCCAAGTTCTCAGTGGAAATCATACTAGCACGAAATTTGGACAAGTGCAGGGAACAGGTAACTGAAAACTCTACAAGGCTCATAGATTTCCTAAACAAGGTACAAACACCTGACAAGATGAAACCAACAAACACAAATTGGTAGCATAGATTTCCTAAACAGGTAACAACTCTGTAATTGTTGCATGAAATGTCATTGATCTTTGAAACATAACCATGGTGACAACATAAATGACACCCCAGAAAATAAAAATAAAAAGGGAGAGATAAATCTAAGCCACAAAAGACAAAACAAAGAAAACACGAATTGGATTATTTCGTATGTTTAGAGGAGAGATGAAGATGGAGTACCTGATTATCAAAGTTACTAATGCAAATGCCAATGCTGGGATTAGACAGGGGGGACACACACTACATGGGGGGCTAGGACTGACCAGCCAATAACCTTTGCAAATGAACATCTTTGACAAGAAATCGTTATTAAATCAAAACCAACAAAATGATGCAGACGCATTCTTTAACAAGGAATAATTTGTTGCTCAAGATGCTAAATATACTGTCTTGCCTCATTACCATTCTTTATTAAACCAAAAATTAAAAAGAAAAACTAACACAGAAAGCAATGACTGTGAAGGCAACACAAAAACAATGATTCTGTCTTGCATCATTACCATTCCATCAGTAAGGGAATTTTGACACTCCATTTTCCTTTTCAATTTAACAAAAACAAATACTAATACACAATCTTTAACATTTTCACCTGAAATAGCCATGATAAACCATTATTGAAGGGATGAAGAAGGCAACACAACTCCAACAGCAATGCAAACTGCAAACTGTACCGGCCACCAAGCCAAAAGAAATTGAAAGAAAAAACCATTATAAGGAGCAATCCCAAGCTTCTATACTAGCTCAAACGCAATATGAAATTTGGATAAGTGCTGAGAACAGCAAACTGAAAACTCTACAAGGCACAACGTCTGTATTAACAAACACAAATTTTATTTACATAGATTTCCTAAACAAGGCATAAACACCTGACAAGATGAAACCAACAAACACAAATTGGTAGCATAGATTTCCTAAACAGTAGCAGCTCTGTAAATTGTTGCATGAAATGTCATTCATCTTTAAAGCATAAATTTAGAGGTGAAACGGAGATGGGGTACCTGATTATCAGGGTTACTGAAGCAAATGCCAATGCTGGGATTAG
>NW_018921815.1:0-26713 GCF_002207925.1 Prunus avium
ACTTCGATAGATCCGTGCACTTGCGGGTATTTTTAATTGGTTGTTTGCACATTAATTTGTGTCCTCTTAGGAATGCAACACTTACTTTTCAATTCCTTGATGTGAAGTAAATGCAGGAATCCTCCATAAGTGGAATTCAATTCCTGATGAGAATTCCTATTCCTGATTAGTAAACACACAAAAAATTCATCTAATTTACAAGAAAGGGGATTCAAAATTGAATGCAAGGGGATGGGCTTACTGCCCTGACCAACACGTATGTTAATCCATGTGATTATTATGTAGGATGGAGAGTGATGAGAAAAGTCTTGTAAATTTTCAGGAAAAACAAATGCTAATTACTTGTTTACCTTTTGTTACTTGCGTTTGTTATGCATTTCTTTAAGAGGGGTGAAATAGGCACATTCTAGTTCTTTTTTTATTTACAAAGGTTGACAAAACCTTAGGAAAATCCAAAATACCTCACTAAAAACATAAAATAAAAACTGATACAACTATACAACAGAGCTTTGGCCCAAAGCCGAGCAACGCAGCAAGGCAAAAGAAATATTATCAGTTTGAAGAGAAGAGAATGTTGGGCAACATGCATTGCAAACGCTTCAGATTTCAGTGTTGAAGATGGACTTCCTCTCAGTCTTCAATCAAAACCACTCAACCATGCATTTGGGATAGAAACCCGTTTCCGCAGCAACAGAAGCAAGCCCTTGTAGTTCTTTCTGAACTTTACGCCTCTCATAAAACACTGAGCATGCAAGCGAAGTGCATTTGATGCCACTTTCTACAACCCAGTCCCCCCCTCCGCAATGTCGACAAATCTGCAAGAGAAGTCATATCGTCATCGGGCCTTTGGAATCTTTTTAATAAATATTAAACAAAGTAACAGTTAATTTGAAGAACATAAAAAGCAAAGGTTCTAAGAACTGATCAGAGTACTTACACCAGCAAGCTGCTGCATCTCTCTCTCCAGTTTTGAAGTTCTTCCAGTTACAGCTACAGCAGCAAAACTTTTGTTTTCACAACATTGATTGCATAGATGGGCTGATGCCTGGACCAACTCACCGCACAAGATACAATGCCTTGAAAGATAGTAATAATCAATTCTGGTTCGGTGCGGATTGGAAGCGTAAAAGGGGCGTTTGCCAAAGGCTTCTCTAGCAGGGCGGGGCATATCTGAAAACCACTGGCTCAAGTCAGCTCCAAGAAGCCCAAACACTCGCTGCAAAGCTGGGATTATCTGTTTGTGGATGTAATAAAGATCATTTAATCTGTAGGGTGAATCAATAGCCAAGAGAAACAATGGATCCACCACCAGGTCAACCAGACGGGCCCCAGGCTCCCCATGGATTACAACATAAGGTACACGCTCTGCATAACGCGGTTCTGCCCTAGGGTCAGTTCTCATAGCTTTTGTGGCAACAATTGCAGCTGGTGGAAGTGACGAAAAAGCACTTCCACGGTAGGTGCCTAGGCGAACCTCCTTTGCAAATACAAAATCCTGAAGAGACACCCTTCCAGACAGAATCCGCTTCCATTGACGCTGTAAGTATGCTCTAACCTGTGTAAAAAACAAAGGTGATCATCTAATTGTGGAAATCAAGTCAACCACCAGTAAAAGCTATTTTAAGGAAAAAAACTCGGGGCAAATACAAGATATCCATGAAACTACAGAGGTAACATGGGAACATGGATTGACTTACAACCAATGGACGTCCTAGCATACATAATATTTCACATGCTATTGGGTATGTTTTTTCTTTTTTTCTTCACCCTTGATTTTATCAAACCAGGTCAAGTACAATCAAAAGGAATAGCACATCCTTTTGTACCTCATACATGTCCTGATGTTCAAAAAAAAGTCTCAAAGACTGCTCCATTGTCTTGGCAACAGCCCCACATGTATCCCTGCGAACTGTCTCAATACCTTTAGCGTCAAAAATAGGTTCAGTCTGTTCAGGGCTTTCATAACTGTAACCAACATAACGCTTCTTAGTAAGGAGGAAGCACGGGCTATAAACTTTTTCCATCTTCAAAGCAATTGGATTTGGATTCATAGCAGTAATTTCAGATGCAATCTCATGTCCAATCTGAAAAGAATCTTCAATGCTGCGTCCTTTTAGGAGAACAAACATGCTGCAAACACAAAAGCCAGTTAATTTGCCCCATTTACATATGAGAGAAAGAGAGAGAAAAGAAGTGATGGAACAATCTCCATTGACCCACAGGCAGTTGACATACAACAGTCTAAACTCATGATATGTCATTCTGCCTAATCAAACACACAGTGATGAAAAAGAACAAATCAAAAGAATTTACTGTAATTTTTCATCTCATTCATCATAAGAAATCGACTGATACCTGTCTGTGTCGCCATAAATAACTCTAGCCTTCCACTTCTCATGTGCATTTACATATGAAATAGCCTTTTCCAATGTACTACGGCCACATTGAACAATACTGTCTGCAATCTCGGCACAAGGCATACGGCCACTAAACCCAGCAGCCGTATAGCCATATGTTACGTTTGATATCAACTTCAGAGCAAGCTGTCTTGCATTAAATATCTGGAGAAGAATGTGATGCTTTATTCAAACCTTTGCGCATGTAAAAGAGCACAATCCATGGAAAAGAACTTGCTGAGAAATAAGAATATATGGAGGAATCACACAAATTTTTTATTCTATAGTGCAACGTACCCTGTGAAGAACTTGCTCTGAAGAAGACAACTTTTTCATAGCTTGTTTAACCATTATTCTCGTTGACAATATTTCCTCTAATAAACGAGGTAGTACACCTTTACGAACCTGTATCACATGATTCACAGCAAATGAAAGTTACTCCCTCTCCTCCCTCTTTTGCATGTATGATCAACATATAATGCAAGCTCCATATGCGTGACTTAAATATTTAAAACAGAAACAAATATGACAAGAATACCTTTTCTGGTACATACATAACACCATTGGGAGTCAGCAGGATCTGATCTTTTAAATTATGCAGATCATGGGGATCTGGTGAAAATGAACTGACTCCAAGTGTATTTGCCTCTGAAGGCACAACTTTTCCAAGGCATGTAGAATAGCAAAGGTTGTATGCAATAATCATTGATGGATAAAGAGACTGAAAATCCAATACGACAACTGGATCTGCATAAAAACCAGACTCTGGTTCCATGACAAGAGGTAGGCACTCCATTGCTGGTTGAGAAGCAACCTACATAAGATCAATCATCGTACTATTGGTCACAAGATCAAATAGTGCATGATACAAGTATTACATCATCCATGACTGCATGAGAATCCAATGGCATAAGAGCAAAGGTAACAACCAAATGCTGAGAGGACAACTAGATCAAAAGGTTTTGAATCCACCAGAGACTTCAAAGGAATTGCAGAATTAACACATGAAGGAAACTATGCATGTTCAAGTGCAAAGACCATAGACCATTCGGATAACAAAATGCAATACACCATGAGGCATCATTAGGAGGGAAAAAGACAGAGCAAAAGATAACTCTTAAAAACCTGTTTCGTCCCAGGGGAAATGGCAACATAGTTTTGAGCATGGGCCAATCTCAGAAACATGGATTCAACACGGTATTGTGAACCTCTAGACAGAACTGAAAAAAAGTCAATGCCAAATACACGAGCAAGTTCTGATGTTCGATTTATCTGCAAAAGCACAGTCATGATGAACACAATCAGAATGACAGTGAAAAATATGATAAGGGCACCTAAAAAGATAAGCAACCTCTTTATATCACTGCTCATACACAAGCAACACACATACAAGGCATAAATTTTCCCCAACCCTAAGCGCATACAGAGGAACCAAGGTAGAACTTAAAAACATACCATGTCTAATTGATTCATTATCTCAAGGCTCAGCTTTGCTCTCTCATTTAAGTATTCAATACATCGATATCTGGCTCGTCCAGGGCCACTTGAAAACCATTTCATCAGTACTTTATTAAGAATATATGGGACTTTTCGCCTCAACACAGCTTGAGCAACAGCTTCAACTGTGTACATATTGAGCTTGACTTCACCACGCATCAGCCGCCAGACATTAAGGACAATTCTACCGCCAACATGGACACCGCTGGCATGAGTTCTTCCCCATTCATCCTCAACTATTGGATCTAGTTCAACTGGATCAGCAATGACCGCCTCATGAATCATTTTTTCTTGTATTGCTTTCTCCGGAACTTCTAAATCTTCAGCCTCCATCTTGGTTTCAGATGGTACCCGAGATATCTTGTTGAGTAAGCCTATACCAAAAAGCGAAGCCCTTTCTGCTAAAAACCCAAGAGAACCACCTTGTATATCCCAACCCATCAAAACATCTGGGTCCAATGAGCATACAATTTTTATAAAATGATCAAATAAGTACTTCTCCTCATAAAAAACCAACACCTTGCAGCCAGAAATTCCATCAAGAATCCTGCAAAAGAAAAGCATAATAAGCTACTGTAAAGTGCCAGCTAATGCTACCTAGAAAACTATTAGTGCTAGTTATAGCCTTACAGTTCTTAAATATTACAAAGGTTTTATTGTTTTCCAGTTATTTGGGCATGTTTTCCTAAAAATTTAGGGCCGCAGATTCCACTAAAAAAGGCATATAAACTTTTCGCTAGCAAATGAATCAACAATTACAAATATCCCAACCAGGAAGATGCACCAAGTCATACTCAATGTAGGAGAACAAACAGACTAAAGATAAGCATGTAAAGTTTCAATACTGATTTTACCTCTGAGAACTTTCAGCTTTACTGTGCAAAAGCACAAAAACTTCAACAATAGAATCACTATCATTCTGAATAGCAAGAGAGATCAAACTGATGGCATCAAACCGAGGATCAGGTCGAAGATCTCCTCTTGATTCTGCTTGAACCTGTCGCCCAATGTTGCATTCAAGTTGTATTAGTGCAAATGCTCATAAATTATTTGAACCAGTGAAGATTACAAGGAAATTTAATTAATTTTTTTCAAACAAAAGACATATACAAAGGTTAATCGCGATATTCTTGTGAACATACATAAAGCAAGATGATAAAGAATTTTTAAAAATAGTACAATACATTAAAAAAGCACAAATCTTTTACAAAAAAAACATTTGGATTTGCTAAATCAGATGCAAAATAAACAAAAGGTAGACACTAATTTTTCCTTTTTTTTTTTTTTTTTTTCAGATAACATTGTTATATACCTCTACGCTTAACAATGTCAGCTGTTGGCCTCCGCCAATACTTGCAGGGTCTCTGAATCCAATCTGACTAAGAGGAGTGGGCTTTGATCTCCCATCTGGACCAGAAATCTGAGAACTATCTTGTGGGTATTCAGAGCAGGTTTGAACTTTTACAGCATCTCCTTCTCTTTGCACTATTTCTGTCCTTTCTGTTTCATGATTTCCATGATTCTCTTGAGATCCTTGGTGTAGAATAGGCAGAACATCATCTATAGAACCACATTTAGGTGAACTTTTGTCCCAATCATTAGGCAAATAACTCTGCAAACCAGTGAGATTCCTAGAAGATCCTGAAACATGTTTTACACACTAGATAAGATTTCTACTTTCTAAGGTCTGATACCTTTCAAGAAAACATAGAAATAGTTTATTATCTTCGGATTTACACTTTAATAATGGCATATTGCTCTCAGAAATAATACCTAGAAGTCCATAACCAAAATTTATATCTAAAAAATTCCATAATGTAATAGGATCAACCAAAAAAATTATAGGAAATACCTTTTTCATCACTTGACAACCATCTACATACATTTTTGGCAGAAGGGGGTGTAGTTGCAGGTGTTAACAGATACAAGTAAGAGCCATCAGTTTGATAGTGAATAGGTACACCCATAACAGATTCTTGATGAGAACTGGATTCACTTCTGACACACTTGTTCTGAATTTCTGTCTCATCTTGGCAGTCTCGCACAAAAAAGGGGCAAAATTCATCCGTAGCTCTCACTTGAATAGAAAAAAATATGCAGGTCAGTAATAATTTCTAGCAAGCACTACAACATGACATCAGAGCCACACCAAGTCAAAAGAATAAGTTGTAAAACCTAAGCACGTTCAACCAACTTAACGTCAGAGACAGAATCAATGATGAAAGAATATTAAAGGATGCAAAGCCCGAGATAGTTAAGCATATTTCATCAGTCAATAATCAAAAGTTTTCAACTTCCAGTCTTTGGGAAACACTTATTTAATCAAATGCTAGTAATACCGTCATATAACGATGAAGCATTTTTAGATTCCCTGTAGTTCCAGTCTGCAACAGGGGGTTTCCTGCAGAAGCTCATTTCAATTAAGCCCTTATCATCCGAAGGGATGACCCCGAATGGTGAGTTTCTAAGCCCAGATAAAACAGAGTCAACACCCAGTTTCTGACCACCACTCCCCTCATTGTTTAGAAAAGTAGCGACAGTTAAGGCATTTACACCCACAGGATTCTCAAAAGGCATTTCACACACTCCACCCTTGGAAGATAAGCCTTCAAAAGTTGTGGCATCAGCACATGACATTTGAAAATCTAAACGTTTTGCGCAGAGAAGTGCATCTTCATTCCCTTCCCTCCCCAGAAGAACCTCTTTAATCCCTTGAGAGCCACATTCAGGTGGCTCAATTCGGTAGGATCGCTTTCTCCTCATCAAGTCCCTCACAGAGCATCTTGCCAACATACTACTCTCTTTTAAGTCACAAGCACCAGTGCCTGCATGTTTTCCCACCTCATTTTCGGAAGAGGAACTTGTACCAACAGGTTTATTAGTTTCTCTGTATAACTTGACAAGTTCTCCTTCTGTCTTCATCTTTTGGGTATCAGACAAAGGTAAAGAGCCCCATAATGATTTTTTCCTTTTGTGCTTATGATTGAAGCTTGAGCTAGCATCTTGCACCTGGTGATCAGAGGTTCTAAATTGACTCTTCCCCTCTATTTCAGAAAAGCTTCCACTTGATCCATCACAAGGAGTTGAGATAGCATCATCCCCACAACCATCCACCTGGGGAATCACATACTCAGATGAGCGTTTGGAGGAATGGTTTCGATCTGAAGGGTAAGAAGCTTTTTCCTTTCCTCCCTCAAAGTCGATTAACTCACCAACTGAATCAAGGATGTCCTGACACTCCTTTTGGGATTCAGTCTCATAGTCCACATTAGCTTTCTCCAGAACCTTGTCAATGGTTGTTGCAGGCAACAAGGGACTCAGAATTGTTTCACAAACAAGTTCATCATCAGAGTTTATATCATCAGCTGCCTGAGAAGTGGCAAGCCACCTAAGAAGACCCAGTGCTTCATTATCTGCAGCCTGAGTGAAAACATATGGTCCTTATCAATGCAAGAGACAATTCCAACAACCAACTTCTTATTGAAAAACTAAGAGTATGCAAAAAATATAACAGAAGGAAAGCTCCTCTAACAACCTGCAAAAGAAATCAGAATTATGCAGGGAGAAACCATTATTAGTGAAAAGTTACATGATTACACCAGTGACACAACTAACAACTTACAATAAAAACTTCAGTAATGGGAAATACCAAAAACTAACCAAGCCCCTGCAAAGTCACATGGCCCAGAAAAGTATTGCCAAAGAGTGAAAAATCTTCATCAGCGCTAAAAGAAATGCATGATCAGGATTGTTATACCTTCATATTTATCGTCTCGATCACTTGAGATGCTGGAAGTTCCTTATTCAATGAAAGTTTGGCATTTGAAACCCTTTCTTCAGTAGAATCTTGTGTTGACGGAGATCTAATTATATCTCCATCAGTAAGATTATCAGTTTGGAGTTGAACAAAATTTCCTTCATCTTTTGGAGATGTCATCTGCTCCACAGACCTTACATCTTTCCTTAATTGAGTTCGACACAAAGAACTTTCTGCTTCACCATGCACTTTGATAAGTTTGTTATTAAATTCTAGACCACCTGCTAGAGTTTTCAAAGTATCTTCTGGAAGTGGTTTGGCAGGATCAGGAGGTATTGCTGCCTCATGTATCCCCGTCCTTTCATACTCCTAAGGACCAAAAAACAAAAAACAACAAATGTAAGACGCATAACAATACACAGAAAAATAGCAAATGAATGAGACGAAAGCAAACCTCCCAAATTGGTATAAGTGACTGAACCATTTTCACATCTGAATGAGTTTGCGAGAAGGATGTATATATCTTAAGCTTCTGATTAAGAATCTCTGTGAAACCATGAATGAGCAACGATTTGATGAGCAAAAGAACAGTAGTAAGAAAAGATAACGCAATAGCTGTGGCATAACTGAGCATCAAAACAAACCATCTACAGTAGCATCCCCCTCAAGTTCACAAATACTTTGACGTTTAATGCAGTTCATATCTGGATTTGAGGAAGCATCAAATTCACCAGGAGAATTCCACATCCAGTCAACTGGAATTGTGGAAGATATCCAAACAGGAGAACCCAAAGACAGATGGCCATGTATATCTGCCTAATGCAAAATTCCCAAAACATCATACAAGAACATTATTCAACCAAAGTTATATTCATGTGCATCAGAATCCTAGCCAAAAGCATAAATACCAATAATGCCTATCCAAAATTATCATGCGCAGAGAAGATACAAAGTTGACCTGGAAATCAGCAGGCATGCAAGTTGATTTATCTATGTCCTGACTAAGCTGTCCATTGTGAAGAGACTTCCTAGGGCAGAAGGCATCTGGTATTGGATGACGGAACTTAATCTTCGATACATGTAGATGACCCATCCCATACAAGTTGTAGTCAACCTACCAAAAAGGGAAGCTCAGATCATAACAACAAACGTTGACAAAAATCAAGCTAGAACACTACAAGAATTAGGTATTTGCGGATCCCACATATCAATGTGCACAATCATGCTTTAGAGTGGACCCTCTACACTACTCTGGGGAAATTTCCACAAGAGATAGTCTTAAATTGTATGAATCCTGCATAGCTCTTTCTAAACATTTATGAGTTAAAAATCAATGCAATAATTAATATGGAGGGAATCATTTACCAGAAACTGGAGAATGAAGGGAATGTGAGATTCATGAGGCTGTAAGCATTTATCAAGAACTGAACTACCCTGAAAAGCAAGAATTAACAATGATAAATCCTCATTCACCTAGTCAGCTTTATAACACAAGCTAAATCAAGACCGTAAAAGAATTTGATTCACAAAAATACATCCATATAATGATCAGTGATCACCAAATTCCAAGTAAACCTACAGGAGGTCAAATTGAAAGCTAAACGAAAAAACTGATAAGAAAGCTGTGCAAAGGGTATGATCAGAAGTAAGAGGCTCATTTCCATACAAATTGTGTAATAATATAAAAAAATCTGTTTTACGACCTACCAAGAAATCTAGTTTTGGTTGACAATAAAACACATGAAACAAATAAAACAAATAAAAAGAAAGAATCAGAAGCATCTAGTCAATGACAACTACAATAAGAACTTATGACCTCCAATGAAATACTTCCACAGAAAAAATGTCCTAAATAAAAACCAGAGTGCTCACTACTTTACGAACTAAAAAAATAACATTTGGTATCATATAAAGAAAACTTCACATCAGAGAAACCAATAGCCATGGCAAAGGAGGAAAAGAGCTCCAATATGCCAGCAGTCAAAACCCAACAGTAACAATAATAAATCTCAAACAGCCACCAATTATAAGAAAGATGTTGAAGAAGAGCACCAGAAGAAGATTGGCAGCACGAGAGACATCATGTGGATAGTAGCTTAGTTTCTAGTCAAGGTGTTCAATAACATACTCCTGGCAACTAAGAAAATAAATTCATAAAAACAAGATTAGGATACAGGTATATCTTCACAAACACCTCCTCTGATGAGTGGTAACCATAAAGCTTCCTTGCCTGGACAAGGCTGCAACTGTGCACATGTTGCCGCTTTGAACCAGCATTGCCTTTGAGCTGTAAGTGTTACCAAATACATTGATCCGTGGTTTCAGTACCAGACATGTGAAGCAGAGAACCATACCAAACAAAATGCATTGCAGACTAGCACTCAATCAATTTAACAAGGCATACCTTCAAAGCTTTCTCTATAGAAAGAGATATATCATGTGTGTAAGAATCACCTATGCAATCAAAACAACGGGGAAAATAATATATAATTATATTCATGTATCAAATGTGACTATAAAAAATAAAAGCATAACTACAGAGAAAAATCAAACTTAGAAAACCCGGAACTTATTAGAAAAACGTAGGCAGAAATATATACTATGTTAAACTCTTTCTCAAAAACAAAATGCCAACAAAGCCTTCTTCATCCCTTCCAACTGGGATTGTATATCAATCAATTTTTTCGTGCTAGCCTAGTTCTAAGCATACTAAGTACCTTTTTCGTGCAGCTGAATCGGTATATCGGCGCATGGCACATATAAATATGGTAACGCCTGCACATAACAAATTAGCCCCAAAAACACAATAAGAAACCCGTAAATTAGAAAAAAGAAAAAGAAAAAAAAAGAAGGAATTAATAAGCAACAATCTAAATCTTACTCGATGAATGTGCAAGCAAGTTTTCTGGCCAGCCGGAGTAGAGCCGAATATTCGTATAACGGGCACCTCATTCACCTTCCCACCTTCAGAAAAATTTAACAAAAATAATTTATGTTAATGTCAAAACCATAGCACCGTGTTTGGTGACACAGAAAATTAACTAGAACATCCACTCACTCAGTCAAACCCTAAGCCTGTGTTTGGTTGCAGAAATTATGAATGAATTTTTTGGAAATCTAAGTTCAAATGAAACACATAGTAGCCAAGTGAAGGAAACAGTAGCTATGAATTTAAGCAAATTGACCGTACGGCATCGTTTCACGGAGGGTTGGGGGAATGGTACCTTGGAAGCTACTGTAAGAGATATCGACGTCTGGGATCGGCGGCGCCATGTAGTAATCGACGGAGACGATCCGAACGCTGAAAGCGTCCGAAGCCGCCATTGGATTTCTCCAAAATTACGGAAATGCAACTGCAGCGAACCCACGTTGGGGCAAGGGTGGTCAATTGACCACTGGAAACCCGGAAAACGCCATGGAAGGTAAGAGGTTTGAATTAAATTAAAATAAATGGGCTGAAGAGTTAACAGAGTTAAAATGCTGTTAAATGATGTGCCACAAGGAAGAAATAGAGGCACAGGGAATTTGATAACAGGAAAATTGGACTCGTTTTTGAGTGCCCAGCAACGACTGCTCGATGAAGTATATCTCCCTATCATTTTTTTTAATTTTCAAGTATATCTCCCTATCATTGAAACCAAACCACGGTAGTATTTTACTTCTAGAAGTTATAATAAATTCATAAAAACTTCACACAAATAAAAATAGTTTTCTTTTTAAGTTTTCCAATTTCACTGAAATATGCATAACAATCTAATAAACATGTTCCTCATAAAAAAAATCTAATAAATTAACATGTTCTCTAAAAAAAATATCTAATAAACACGTATATATACTAAAACTACATGTATATATTCTTTTATTGCGTTTACATTCATTTCTACGGGTCTTATATCTGTAAAAAAAATTGTGAGCTTTCATATGATGATTCCGAAAAGAAAATTCATGGATCCGAACGGCCAGAAACACAAATCATTTTTTATTTGGTAGATTTTGGCGCAAGGAAAGTCAGCGTTCGTGTTTGAAAAAACTTGCTTTTGTAGGTCTGCGTCCAAATTATATTAGAAAGCATTTTGATCCGACATGGTTTTACTTTGGCAAATAAAATAAGTTATTTTAACAATAATTTTTTTTGTGGGTAAATAAGATGAGTTAAAATTCAAAATCCTTCTAACTCAAGTGATTACAAAAACATATATATTGTATTTTTGAAGTTAATATACTTGCGGATAGCCTTGCTATATTAGACATCGGTGTCAACAACATTGTATTTGGTTTTGAAAATTTCCCTTTCATTTATATTATAAAATTATGTGTAATATATATGGTTTTAAGATCAGTATATAAAATTAATAAAAACAATTACACAAAAATATATATATATATATCTGAAGTAATTTATGGAATTAATTAAAATATTTAAATACTCATTATTCACGAAAGAAAAATAAGTAAAAGATAATTACTAATTAAAGTGATTAAATAATGCTAAGATAATTAAAATTCATTACTATTTATTAAGTAATTTATGAAATTAATTAAAATATTTAAATACTAATTCTTCACTAAATAAATAATATTTAAAACATAATATATTTAAAGCGTATAGCCGGGCGGCTAGACTAGTTAAATATTCGATTATACTGAAAGCGTATAGCCTATATACTATTTAAATATATGAATATATTGAAAGCGTATAGCCGAGCGGCTATACTATTTAAGTATTCAAATATACTAAAAGCGTACAGCCCAGCGGCTATACTTAGCGTATAGCCGACCGGCTGTACTATTTGAATATATGAATATATTGAGAGAGTATAGCCGCCCGGCTATACCATTTAAATATTCGAATATACTGACATAGTATAGCCGGGCGGCTATACTATTTAAACATTCGAGTACACTGAAAGAGCATAGCCGCCTGGCTATACTATTTAAATATTTGAATATATTGAATGAGTATAGCCGCCGGGCTATACTGGTGAAATATTCATATAAATTTGAAGAGTATAGCCGCGCGGCTATATGCTTTAAATAATTATTTAATCAAATGCTAAGGGTATGATCAGAAGTAAGAGGCTCATTTCCATACAAATTGTGTAATCATATAAAAAATATGTTTTAAGACCTACCAAGAAATCTAGTTTTGGTTGACAAAATAATTTTAATCTTGCAAGAGCTGTGGCTGATGAAGAAACAGAGCCGAATTTTTATAAAGGAGAAGGCCCATGTGCTGACCAGAAGGTTCTTTCTGAGCTGGACAAAGACGGAGTTCTTGGACTTGGTCTAAGAGTTGCCAAGCAGATACCTTCAAGTTCTGCAATTGGAGAAACTGGGGTGCAGCCTGTTGGTTATACTCTTGTTTCATGAAAAACTATAATACTCTGGTTAATGATATATAAAGAGGTATTACTAGCTCTGTTTGATGCAGGACTGGCCAGTCTGTTTTTGTTGTTTAATTTGATACCAATGAAATCTGATTGTTGAAGGTTATGCTCATGTATCTGCTCATGTAGGACTTGCAATGATATATGTCTCTTGGTTCTTAATTATGTGTCATTATCTATTTGACTTTGGACTAACTTGAAAGCTGATAAGTTCTGGATATTAGTGATATGCTCATGCATGGCTTCTGTCTTATCTTTAATCGAGGCAGCTGGTAAGGTAGCTGAGATTAGGTGTGCAGATTTTGTCCACGAAGTAATTTCAGCATGTTTATCCCCCACGATCCATGGTCATGGATGGGCTTGCATTCACATAGTAAACACATGAACAATTTCTGAATTTATTCATACAACAAAAAAAAACATATCGAGCCAAGAGAGAAGGATGAGTAAAATTTACAAAATAGAGAAGCATTAGATGTTGACACTGTTGGGAATTCCCTTGCCAGTAAGTCCAGGCTCACTAGAAGGATAGAGCAAAGTGTATGGGATCTTGGCCGGTCCAACTCGGTTCTTCAATTTCTCATCCTTGTTCATTTTTATAATTCTTTTCTCAATTCCTTCCAGCTTCTTTCTAAAATCCTCAGAGGCTTGCAACATGTTTGCATCTGTTGTCCATTCTGGGGTGTCTCTCTGCCCCAGATAAAGCTCATCAACTGGGTGCCTTGATAAGATTTCTATGGAGGCCATGCCAAGAAGGGTCTGCAGCTGAGGTGTAAATGTTTTCAAGAATGCCTTGTCAGGGTTAGTTTTGAGCTCCTCATACTCAGGAGTGCCTTCTTCCGGCATGAAGTGCAGGCTTATGCTTGGCCGGTTCGGGACGTATCCACCTATAGAGTACTGGCCATAGTTGATTGCTGCATGATAGGCTGAAGAGAGCCATATGATAATGGTGCATGATTCTATCAGCTCTTCACAAGTCTGCATTTTAGGCCACCATGGTTCATCTTTCTTGTCACCATGACCTTCCTCTCTGAGTTCCTTCCACCAAGACTGGAGTTCTGAGTCATTTTGAACCATTTCATCATTTTTATAGTAGAAGGAGCAATACTCTTTAACCCATGTTTTAATTGCAGACCATATCTCAAGCCCATCAGCAGCATATGGATAGTCCTCTATCAGTAAGCGTACACTGTGTGACGATTTTGGATCTTCAACTGCCATTCCTCTGAACATAGCAAAGGGTAGATAATTAAAAGCCATCAAGCCTTTCATCTTTCTTGTTTTTGAGACTTGAGTTTAGAACATAATGACAGCATTCATCAAATCTTTTAGACCCTTTAATTGTATTCATTTTTCCCTGTAACATTGTGTCTTATCTCTAATATTTGAGTTGCATCCATTGCCGAAAATTTTAGATGAAAAATGTTGTGGTCATAAGATTTTACCTTTTGATGAGATCCACAGGAAGCGCTTGTTCAGGAAAGACCCAGTTCTTGTACATTACAGACGACCATTCCATTGAAAACTTTGCAGGAAAGACTGTTTCCTCTATAATTCCACCTGCATTTGTAAGAACCTCTCTAGCTATTGCGTTTGCATTCATAGTTTCACGAAAATGAGGATGCAGAAGTTTATGAATCGGGTGAAGCACGCTCAACTGCCGATTTGCTGCTATCACAAACGGTTCAATCACTGCATGAGTTTTTAACCTGCAACACAACAAGAACATATTCAAGATTCATTGGGGAAAAATGTTTGGTTGCCATGCTTTCTTTGACAGTGTTATACCAGTGGCTGATGAGCTGATGATGGCCAGAGTCATTTACATTCACATAAGCTTTAGCAAGTTGCCAAATGGAACTCTCGATGCCGTGGCTAGAGGGAGTATAGACTTTGCTAATGCAGCCAAATTGATCTCCATCAGGATGTGGCAAGCTTAACTCAATAGCTAATGGCTTCAAAGTCCCATCATTTTCTAAGAAAAGGAGTGTTCTGCTTGAATAAGTTTTTGTGGAAGTTGTGTTTATACGCCTCAGGTACGGCATCAATGCATCATGGTGGTCTAATATGAATAGCTTCTTGTTCTTGATTGCCTATAATACCAAATACTTTACAGTAATTATTTTCGAATAAGAATATAACAAGAACATATGTTGAATTAAATAAGTCAATAGCATTACCTCATCTACGCTCAGTCCTTTTAAGTTATGTTCTATGTGTTCTTTGGTTATTTGACTTGTTTGATCCCCATATGCTTTTTGGTCTAGCTTGCTAGCAGGTGGAAATTCCTGCAGTTTATTCAGGAATAACAATGATTAAGGATGAAAGTCAAAGTAACATAAATTCAAATGTAGCTTCGAGTTTTCCATTTTCTTAAAATAAAAAAAACCAAATGTACACAATAGATCACGAAAGCTTAAGATTACTTGGAGACGACGAATGGCAACAGGATTTACTCCAGCCAGCATTTCTCTTGCAAATTCTTCATCAGTTCTCCATGCCGACTTATTGTCTAGTAAAAATCATTAGAAGACCAGAGTCAGGTAAAAGAAAGCAGTATATATGAAGGCACATAGACTGGTAAACTATATACCTTGGATCACTTGAGGCACTGGGAATTTGAGGAATTTTTCACCATCAGTTCGAAAAAGTTCCTTGAACAGCTCTTCATGTATGCTATCCCTAATATATTTTAGTATACCATCAGGCAACTCTATACCTCCTTCATAGAGCATAAGTACTTCTTGCATGTTGTTGAACTCATTGTGGCTGCCAACAAGTAGAGCTGCTAGCTCAGGTTTAAGGACCTGAGGTATGGTTTTCAAACCATAAGCAAGCAAGTCTGACAATTTTAAGGGACCAAATCGTTCGTCTCTTGGAACGTATATATTTAGGCTCATGATAAGCTTCAGCTGGCTCTCAGTGTTAGGATCTATCAAGACAAAATCAGAAAATTCTTCATGATAACCATTCTTTCTGAATGAGCTAAAAGTAATAGAAATCCATATTTCCTGTTTGTCATTTCTAAAGGCTGAAAAAATACCAAGTTTATCAACTAACCTGTCTTAGTTGGTGGTCTTCCTGTTCTTCCCCTGCGAGGATAAGGGAACTCACTTGACCCTCCGAGAACTGGACGGGCATACTCCTGACCCTTATCTGGATTCCCCAAATCATTGTAATAGGCATAGTCATAGACCCTGTCCCATTCCTGAAGCTCTCTTGTTTTATCATCATCATCTCCTCTCAAGTTTACTAGCTCTTCTTCTCTGAATTTCTGTAGTGGCTTTGGTGTGTCACTTGAAAGATAAGTCTGCACAAATATACAAATCAACCTACTAGTTTACCATTTTCAGTATTTCTAGCAGTCCATAAACTACAACTAAATGAGTTTGTCTTAATGAACTTCAATCTCCCTCTCTCTCTCTCTCTCTCTCTCTCATGCGTGATTAATGAGTTGCATTAGAACTGCATTCTTTCATCCTACAAACTTTTACCTTGTTTGCGAAGAAAACGCGGTCTTTTTTGTACTTGTCAGCAGGGTACACCCATGAGTTGCAGACAAAGTGGATTCGACCTTCACCAGGAACATCTTCAAGCGTGAGAGTCTTCAAGTAAAACTCACTGTGATGATCATTTCTAATTATAAATGCTCCTGGGACCCCAATCTCCTCATCCCAATCAAAAGTAATATCAAATGCAGAGTCCCCTGCTGTTAAGGGGGTGATTGTGGTAATCCAATTTTCCAAATATGCTGGCTTTCCAACTTTTCCTGGGGACGCCTTTTCTACAAAAGGAGATCAAATGAAAAATGGATCAATGGATGTTCAATTATAAGACCTCCAAATGCTGGTTCTTTTTTCTCTGTTCTAAGTTGAGATGTTCTGTTTTCTCTTTTGAGGTTCTGGTACTAAAAACTACAAGTAACTTGGAACCATTAAATAAGCATGGATGCTAACAAATTAACAAGTAAACTAGAAGCCTATGTATCTATGAACTTAAAAGACAAAGTAGTATTCAGTTCTCACCAGGGTCACCATTGACAGAACTAATGAGCTGCAGAGAAACCGCTTTGCCTACCAGCTCACCTACACGATCGAGAACCGATGCTGTAAGGTCGTTCAAGTCCAGAACATTCTTCTTCATCAACACCACCCTCCCCTTGATCTTCTTGCCCTCATATTTGGGGTGCGGATCAATGGTGTTGTTCTGGGATGCCTTGGCAGCTGTTGAAGCCAAAGGCAACGGTTGAGATCGTGTAACATCATCCATGCTCAAGAAACCAGGCAATTTAGGCAACAGTAGTGGCCTGTGATTAATTGATGTGAGGTTGCTGGGTATTGCTACTGCAACTACTTTTCTCTTGTAGCTCAAAGGAGTTATGAGATGCTTGCAATGTAGCATCGTCTATCTGATTCAAGAACTAAAAGAACTTATTAGAAGATGGTTTGAAGATCTCAGCATGAAGAATATGAGAGAAGGGTGTGTGTAGTATTTATTAAGGTCAGCGAGTTCATTAATTGTTCAATAAATATATAGAATAGTAGTATGGGTGACCACTTCTTTTAAAAAGACTCGCACACTACTTGCCCAACATGTGGAGGTCTTTTAGAAGTTACCAATCTAATCCAGCTACGTTTTCCTCCATTTCTGTGTTTGACTTAAGGAACCCGTCCTTTTCTATGGATTATGTTATTCAAGAAACCTCGCAAGGGGTTGTAGTTTAAGTAATTAAGAATATTTAATAATGTATCTTAGGTCTTAGGTCCGATTCTCCCCACCCCTACTATTTCTTTGTATCAAGAAACTTCAACCCTCTTTTATTTTTGTTGAATACCTCCAACCCACTTGACCAAATAACCAAATATAGACAAATTTCAGCAATACTTGATTCTCTAACTAACACTTGTACTTGTTGAACAACCCCTGTCGTTTTCAGTTGTCATTTTTGCATGTTAGCTAGTTGGCATTCTTTTTACTCCATCTACAATATCCACCGCCCCAACAGAATTTCAACTCTTCTGTTTTGTAGTTATTAGTTGTTAAAACCCTCTTTGTTTACGCCTCTTGTGTTTCTATTATTTGCCATGTGTATGCATAATATTGGATGATTTCAATTATGTTCATACTCAGGCTTAAAATATAATTAGCCAAGACCAAAAAACACTTCCTTACCTTTCACGTCGTCGACAGAAACGCATTCTCTCTCGCTCTCTCTGCAACAAGTGCCCAAGCTACGATGAAAAACAATCAACTCTGAAATACAAGTAAAAGGGATTAGACTATTTCAAATTGTTACGGCTCTTGTGTATGAAATTCAACAATTTCATCTTTGTGTCATATTTTCTAGTTTAATTTTCCATCAAAAGTTATTCCATTCATGAGATCTGGTGCTGAAATCTGCTTTAGACGAGTATGACATTTCATGTGAATTGGATGTGGTATGTTATAATAAATGTTGTTTGTAAATGTATTGACAACTAAGGCAAAGGACCCACATTCTATTCTCAAGGCTAGATATCTTGTTCTACTTTTGTCAGCACAAGTTCCTCCGCTTCGGGTACAAATGTCAAATCTTTTGTTATTGTTTCTTACCGGTCCCCCATCAGCTATTCTTCAAGTTTATTGATTTCAAATAAGGTATTACTTCAATGTAATTCCTTTCTTTCTCAAGGCATAACGACATGCCAATCATATTTGTTGGACGGTGAATGCTAATCACTTATATTTTTTATTTTATGTTAGAATATTTACATCTCAATGATAAACCGATGTTCAATTTATCTAACTTTAATGATAAAAACCTTTTTTTTTTGGCTTGATTCCTCCAAGGATTTCCGTTCTCATCGAAGTGTTTAAAAAAAAACAGATTTTCTTCTGGTTATTAAACTTCTGATTTGAGTGTGCAACATTTTTATCCAGACAGTAAAAGTACTGAACGAAAAATGTCATGTTACCTCATCTACACTGGGTATGTTCAAGGTGGGCTCTTTAAAAAATTTGGCATCAAATCGGTAGGTATTTCTCAAGTTTTCCTTCCATTTTTGTTTTTGTACATCATTTGTGTTCTTATAAGCATTCTTCTATAGTTATGATGTAGGACCTATAAATTTCAGGAGTACTATAACATGAAATTTAGAGTTGTTGTTTGACCTTAGAAAGGTTTAGAATTGGTTAGGGTGTAGTGATACAAGAACTAATGTGAATAATATGAGGAATATGGACCTTTTGGTGTTATGCTCTCTATCCCGTGAAGATTCTGACCCAACAACTCTTTGTTATGATGGACACATGCAAAAGCTCAGTTATATATGACTTTTTAAATATCTTGTAATGTGGTTGTGCAGAAAAAGTATGATTCCAGGAAGAAATTTCTCATGAGTCTCCCAATACAGGTGCACAAAAGTATTCTAGATCATGGTTGTATTTGCAAGTGCATTTTATCTGGTATTCTCACACGCCCAAGTGTAGTGAGAAGAGAATTATGACTTTTAATGATTTTTTTTTTTTGCATGTAAATGAATAGGATGACCTGGTTGCTGCTATGGGTCCAGTTCAAAGAATGAAGCTAGTCAAGAAGATTGTGAAAGACTGCATTATTCATAATATGCCTCCGACACCTCGTATCAGGAGGCTTGGAACTGATTAAGGGTGTTGAGCGTTGATCCAGCCGTGGTCCTTTAGTCCATGAGTTTACAGTAGACTACAAGATAATCAATTCTATAACTAAATTACTAGTAATGGATGAATGGATGGATTGATTCTGCATATTAGGAATATGTTATCTACTTTTTGAGATGTTAGTAAAGACAGCCTTACTGTTGGCGAGTCCTTACTTAGTTAGGATTTTGGTTCCTTACTATGTTAGGATTTTAGTTACTTACCTATTTGTCTAGTCCAATTATAATTAAGATTTATTTCCTATTGTAATTTAGATTTACTTTCTATTGTAATTTAGATTTATTTCCTATTTTATTTAGGGTTGTACTTATATAAATACCTCCATATTGGAGACGAATAAAAATATGAGCATAACCAAATATTTGCCCTACTTTGTTTGACATGGTATCAGAGCCAGGTTGCGGGCCCGTACTTGCCACGTGATGGGTGGGTCCCCGTTTGGCCCCGCGCGATAGGTGAGTCCCTACATGGCTCCACGTGGTTGCCGATGTGTGGATCTCCACGTGTGACCCATAAAATGGGGTCTCACGTGCGGGCGAGTGTTGAAACCAATTGTGTCCCACATCGGAGAGAGGGAAGGAGAAAGAGTACTTTAAATAGAATTACCCCACTCCAACTAATACCGAGGCCTTTTGTGATAAAACCCCACACCTGAGGATTGTGCAGGTGGTAAAGTGGGGACAGTATTGATGTCTCAGCTTCTCTATCTTTGAAACTTTATAACAAGTCTCTTTACTACGTGAGCCTCGTCACCGCTCACCGAGCCGTTGCTTTCCTCTGTGAGCCTCGTCACCGCTCACCGAGCTGTTGCTTTCCTCCGCGAGCCTCGTCACCGCTCGCCGAGCCTTTCCTTTGACTGTTCTGCCGGTCTCTGTCTTCTTCGGCTACTCTCTTGAGTTGCCTTTCCGCTTCTCAGTTTTGAGCACCTTATCTTTGTCTTTGTCTCTGTTCATGATTTGCTGGGTTTCCTCCCTTACTATTCTCATTTTCTGAAGTTTTTTCTTCATGGGACAACTGTATGCTACCACCTTCCCCTCTTGCATTTGTTTCTGCCACGAGACTGGCATGTTTGAGTCTCTTTACTATTATTCAATTTCTCTTCTTCCAAATCTCGACCCTTTACCAGTGTCGGATTTGAGGGGGAGTGCTGCAACTTTATTTGGGTGTTACTTTCTCCAAATCTCGACTCTCATACATCGTCGGATTTGAGGGGGAGTGACACCGCTGCTCATCTATTCCACTGCAATTTAACCACCTATCTTCCATGGCTGATGTGTTTCCACTGTGGTCATGCCCGTTGACCTTGTCTCTGCTGTTGCTGGTGCCAATGCCTTGTATTGTTGTTGATGATGTTTGTTATGTCTCTGCCCTGTTGCTCTTGCTGGTACCAGTGCCTTGTATTGCTCTTGTTAGTGCTAGTATTGTTGCTCCTGCCTGTTATGGTGCCAGTATTGTTGCTCATGTCTTTGCTGGTGTGTTTGGCTTGCCTTTGGTTTCTGCCCTATCTTCTGCCGTGCTCACAGGGCTTCTGTGTTCTGCCTTACCTTCTGCCGTGCTCACAGGGCTTCTATGTTCTGCCTTATCTATTGTCGTGCTCACAGGGTTTCTGTGTTCTGCTATGTGCCCTATTTTTTAGGGTTTGCTCTTGTGTTTCCGCTGTGAACTTTGCTTTAGTTTGTCATTTGTTTCACTCGTAGTTGACAAAAAGACCTTCTCTACAATTGGTGCTTCTCAAGTATGGTGTTCTATAACTCGCTTGTCAAGTTGGGCATGCGAAATATCTTTGCCCAACTTGAGGGGGAGTGTTGGCGAGTCCTTACTTAGTTAGGATTCTGGTTCCTTATTTCATTAGAATTTTGGTTACTTACCAATTATTATTTAGTCCTATTGTAATAGAGATTTACTTCCCTTCTCTACAATTGGTGCTTCTCAAGTATGGTGTTCTATGACTCGCTTGTCAAGTTGGGCATGTGAAATATCTTTGCCCAACTTGAGGGGGAGTGTTGGCGAGTCCTTACTTAATTAGGATTTTGGTTCCTTACTATGTTAGGATTTTAGTTACTTACCTATTTGTCTAGTCCAATTATAATTAAGATTTATTTCCTATTGTAATTTAGATTTACTTTCTATTGTAATTTAGATTTATTTCCTATTTTATTTAGGGTTGTACTTATATAAATACCTCCATATTGGAGACGAATAAAAATATGAGCATAACCAAATATTTGCCCTACTTTGTTTGACACTTACTGCCTGCCAAAGCACAACTTGACAAATATAAGACAATATAGACAGTTTGAACAGAAAATTTAGTGCACAGCCACATAGTGACATAGATATGGATGTTCCAAGCACAACTATAACTTTGAAGATGACAGACCCCTTAAGACCCCCAACCTTGTGGAAGTCTACGAGCCCGTCATGTGAAAAATCAACTTATATATATATATTGAGAGGTCGTAATTGCAGGGAATTGAACTCGAGATCTCCTACTCTGGTGCTATGACCAACTTTGTTGTTTTACCGCTATTCATCTTTCTGTTTTCCAGAATATTCTGATTGCATTTTTGGTAGTTTGGTTTGTTCAATGTCTTGAAGATCTTTCAGATCTGGTCTCCCATCCAAAATTTGCATCATTCCTATTTCTTTTCTTTTTTTTTAATGTTGTTTTTAGTTTGTATTTTCTTGGATCTGAAGAAAAAATAAAAGAAATACTTAGAAAAAAAGTTGGAATTGCATCTTATTATTGTTAGTCAAAATAATAAAATAAAATTTTGATATATTAAAAAAAAAAAATTTCCAGTCTAGTGTTTGGTGCAAAAATAAACATGACAAAACTCAAAGCTTAACCAGTCCAAGCCTGCCCAATTCAATGCTTCAAAGCCCGTCCTAACTAGTGCTAGCCAGCCCACCAAACGAGGTCTATATACATAACAAGCCAAGAATAAAATACAAAATAGAGAAGTATTGGATAATACTCGTGCTTAAATGTAATTAGCCAAGACCAATCTAACATCCTTTTGTTCTCCTTCTCAAAGATGCTTATTAAAAGTTCCGATTTTCATAGTTTCCAATATCTTTGATGAAATGTTGATACAGAACAAACTGTGTGCGGGCGCACACACACACACACACATATATATATATATATCAGTCCCGATCTCTTAGACCACAGGAGTCCAAGAGATTGTGGTCACCCACCGTTGGATATTAATCCAATGGTTCAAAAAAGTTTCTTAAAAGGAGTGCAAGAGTGAGCGAACCGTTGAATTTACATCCAACGGTGAGTGACCACAAATCTCTTGGACCCTTGTAGTCCAAGAGATCGGGACTGATATATATATATATATAGCTTCTATTGAGGGATCCCTTAAATAAGCTTATTTGAGGGACAACGTTGTAGGGTCTACTCCGTATTGTATTTCACTAATTCAAACAATCTATTTGGTAGATACTCATTCAAAGATCATCTCTATAAAAAAAAAAACCCCTTAAATCCGATGTCATTTGACCACTCAATTCAATTATTGAAATTTTAGTACTTTATTGAAGCACCGTGTTCATTGATTTTGTAGGACACAATTGAATATCAAAACGGTTTCCGATTTGTCTAATTTTTTGCAAGAATGATCTATGAATGTGCACACACACACACACACACACACACACACACATATATATATATATATATACAGAGAGCTTCCATTGAGGGACACCCTTGTAGAGCCCACTCCGTATTGTATTTTACTAATCCAAACCGTCTATTTTGTAGATATTCATTCAAAGATCATCTCTACAAAAAATTAAGAGTAGACCCTACAAGGGTGTCCTTCAAATAAGCTTATTTGAGGAATCCCTCAATGGAAGCTCTCTGTGTATATATATAGTCCCCTTCTATTGAGGGATCCCTCAAATAAAACACCCATTAGGGTCTCCTATGAATTTTATTTCAACGATCCAAACCATCTATTTTTTAAGTATACATTCATAGAGCTTCCATTTAGCGACTGTAATGTTGTAGTTCATATTACACATAAAGAATGCATTAATTATAGTTACCTATACTAATAGCAGCTTCAAAGGCTTCCCACTTAGATTGAGACACTGTTGGGAATTCCCCTGCCAGTAAGTCCTCCTTCGCTAGTAGGAAATAGCAAAGTGTAGGGCACCTTCACGGGTCCAACTCGGTTCTTCAGTTTCTCATCATTGTTCATACTTGTAATTCTGTCCTCAATTTCAGCCAGTTTCTTTCCAAATTTATCAAAGGCTTTCAATGGTTCTGTGTCTGCTGTCCATTCAGGAGTGTCTCTCTGCCCCAAATACACTTCATCAGTAGAATGCCTTGACAGAATTTCAATAAGGGCAATGCCAAGCACTGTCTGCAGCTGAGCAGTAATTGTTTTCAAGAAAACTGTATCGGGGCTGGATTCGAGCTCTTTGTACTCAGGAGTTCCCTTCTCAGGCATGAATTTTCGGCTTATAGTTGGGCGGTTGGGGAGGTATCCTGCATAAGGGTACTGTCCAAAGTTGACAGCTGCATGGAGAGCAGAAGCAGTCCATATGATGATAGTGCATGTTTCGACTAGGTCTTCGCGAGTCTGCATTTTAGGCCACCAGGGCTCATCTTTTTTGTCACCATGGCCTTCCTCTACAAGCTCCTTCCACCAGGATTGGAGTTCAGTGTCTTTTTGAATTATGTCATCAGTCTTGTAGTAGAAAGAGCAATAGTCTTCAACCCAAGTTTTAATTGCAAACCAGATTTCAATCCCATCAACAGCATATGGATAGTCCTCGATCAGTAGGCGAAGACCATGTGGAGAATTTGCATCCTTGACTGCAACTCCTCTGTTGATCAAAGGCAAAGCAATGTAATTAGAATAAGAAATGGCTAATAACTCACAAAGTGTAGAGTTTTGTTTACCTCTTGATGAGATCTTCAGGGAAAGCTTGCTCAGTGAAAACCCAATCCTTATAAACCACTGATGACATCTCCATGGCATACGTAGCTGGAAAAACTGTCGTCTCCAGAACTCCGCCGGCATTAATCAGGATTTGCCTGGCAAATGCATTTATGTTCATGGTGTCACGGAAGTGAGGATGCAGAAGTTTGTAAATTGGATGAACCACGCTTAGCTGCCTGTTTGTAGCTATTACAACTGGCTCACACACTGCATGGGTGTTCAACCTGTGGCCAAAAGATTAAAGGATTATCAGAAACCCAATTCAAAGTAATATGATGAATTTAATTTTAAAGCTTTCTTTATTTGAAAGATTAATACCAGTGACTGATAAGTTGATGATATCCAGAGTCATTTACAGCCACATAAGCTTTAGCCAGTTGCCATATGGAGCCTTCTACACCTTCTTCAGCTGGTGTATGTACTTTACTAATGCGACCAAATCGATCTCCATCAGGATGAGGCAAGCTTAATTCAATCACCAATGGCTTCAAAGTTCCATCACTTTTCAAGAAAAGGATTGTTCTGCTAGCATAGATCTTGTTGGAAGTTGAGTTTATCCGCCTCAGGTATGGCATCAATGCATCATGATGATCTAATATGAATAACTTGTTCTGCTTGAGTGCCTATCCAACCAAATTCATTTTCATCTTTATGAAATGATATAAAATCAACATAAGCTAATTGCAATGTAAAGGAAGCAAATCCAAGATATTACCTCATCCACTGTTAGTCCATCCATGGTATTCCATATATCTTGTTCTGTTATTGTACTAGTTTGATCACCGTAAACTTTTGGGTCTAGTTTGCTTGCTGGTGGAAATTCCTGCAGTTCGTTAGAAGCAAATATGGTTAAAGATGAACGAAAATGATCCTCGAAAGTTTTGTTTTCTTTTTGTCCATTATCATTGCAAAACATATCATACAAAAATGTTGTGAAGATTACTTGGAGACGACGGATGTTGACAGGGTTCACTCCAGCCAGCATTTCTCTGGCAAATTCTTCATCAGTCCTCCAAGCAGATTTATCCTCTGCTCCAAATCATTAAAACATCACAATTTGATAAAAGCAACTAGTACTTGACCAAAAAAAAGATAAAAGCAACTAGTACATGATATGGTAGGCTATTCCTTAAAGACTCTCAATTTAGAATTTAATATTGGTGGAACCATATACCTTTGATCACTTGAGGCATGGGGAATCTGAGCAATTGTGCACCGTCAGTTCGGAAAATTTCCTTGAGCATCTCTGCAGGGATGTTGTCTCCGATATCCTTCAATAAACCTTCTGGCAACGGAATGCCTCCTTCATAAAGTTTAAGAACATCCTCAAAGCTGTCGAACTCGTTAGGAGTCTTATCAAACAGGGCTTCTAGCTCTGGTCTAATGAATTGAGCTATGGATTTCAGTGCATAAGCCAGGAAGTCTGACAACTTCAAGTGTCCAAATCGTTCATCTCTTGGCACATAAATGTTTAAGCTCATAAGAAGTGGCAACCTACTCTCGCTGTTAGAATCTATTGGAATAAGATCAGAAAAATCTTAGTGGTAATTACAACATCAGTTGTTTAAAATCCAAATTAGTATATCAACTTTTACAGTAAAACAATACAAAACAATAATATGATCCCTCTTGTGACTGCTAATCAATGCTTTGAGGAACAAAATATAGAGAGAGATATTTAAATGGCTAACCTGTCTCTGTTGCTGGTCGGCCAGTTCTTCCCCTGCGAGGGTAAGGGTACTTGCTAGACCCTCCCAGCGTAGGACGGGCGTATTTGGGACCTTTATCAGGGTTCCCTAGATCATTGTAGTAAGCATAGTCATAGACCCTGTCCCATTCCTGGAGCTCTCCCTTTCCATCTCCTCTCAAGTGTACTAGTTCTTCTTCTCTGTATTTTTGCAGCGGCAATGGTGTTTCACTTGGGAGAAATGTCTGCACAAATATATTGTTAGCAATAGTCAATTAATGAGGATTAGTTTGGCACCTACAATGGTTGGTAGCCTACAATGTTTAGTCAATTAATGAGGATTAGTTTGG
>NW_018921815.1:28832-56321 GCF_002207925.1 Prunus avium
ATGTGGCCTTTGCTCCACGTGTGGCCCACCATGTAGTGGTCCCACGTGAGGGGGCATGTTGAAGTGGATCGACATTCTATTAAGAAGAAGCTTGATGCGGAAATATTAATAACGACAGTCTCTCTTTTGGCAAGTTGGTCATTGATGATATCTATGCACCAACTTGAGGGGGAGTGTTAGCAATAGTCAATTAATGAGGATTAGTTTGGCACCTACAATGGTTGGTAGCCTACAATGTTTAGTCAATTAATGAGGATTAGTTTGGTTGCCTAACTAGGTTGGTTGCCTAACTTGGTTGGTTGCCTAACTTGGGGGGCTTGACTAATGTCTTAGGAACTTGTATATATATGTGTTGATTGTAAGTAATGAAACATAAGTGAAAAATCAGAAAATATTCTACAACTCTCATTCTCTCTACACTTTCCACTTCTACTCTCAATATTCTCTATGTTTTGGCATATATTGCAGGCATGAACCGTAGTCTTTAACTTACAATACAAGTCACTAATATACTCATAACATACTAGGCTTGCACTAAGAAGTTATAACTGCCATCAGCTACAATGAATGGTGTGAATTATTCGTTACCTTGTTAACGAAGAAAACTCGGTCCTTAGTGTATTTTTCTGCAGGATACACCCATGAGTTGCAAACAAAGTGGACCCGGCCCTCACCAGGAACATCTTCAAGGGTGACAGTCTTAAGGAAGAATTCAGTGTGATGATTGTTTATTATTAAGAAGGCTCCTGGAACTCCTATTTCGTCTTCCCAGTCAAAGGTAACCTTGAATGCAGACTCTCCTGCTGTTAAAGGAGCGATTGTGGTGATCCAGTCTTCCAGATATGCTGGCTTTCCAAGTTTCCCCTGAAACCCTTTTTCTACAAAAACACGTTAGTTCAGAAAATAATTCCAAATCAGATCTCAGTTGGAGCCCGCCATTTTATGCAAGTTGCTATAATTGTCAATGCATGTCAAGGTCTCATAACTCATAAACTTAGTTTGAGATATAACTGCCGCTGTTTTTTCAGAACATTCAAACACATCCCAAAAAGAATTGGTTCTGAATGAAAACCATATAATCTAAAAGTCTCAAAAGCTATGCCAACGGCCAACTACATGGAGCTTCATTTTCAGGTTAACTGGTAGCTAGACTGGTAGTTGGCGTTCACAGGTAAGGATAAGATTAGCTTTCCTGTCTACTCACTTCATGACATGGCCATGATTTAAAAATCATTTTCACAAGCTTAATTATGCCACTTGTTGAAAACTAAACTGGTTTTTTAATCATACTTTTTGTAACCCAATTTTCCAAATATGCTGGCTTTCCAACTTCTCCTTGCGACCCCTTTTCTACATGAACAGATCAAATTCAAGAAATGTTCAATTATAAGACGTCCAGATCAAATTGAGATGTACTGTTTATCTCTTTTGTGGTTATGGTGTTAAGATGTGTGAAAACAGCATATTTAAAAAGATTATATACTTACTTCAAAAACACTATAATAATTACTAGTAACTTGGCACCATTAAATCCCATGTAAAATCATTGAAGCTAATTAATCTAGAAATAAAATAAAAGGCAAATAGCATTCTCACCAGGGTCACCCTTAACGGAACTAATGAGCCGCAGAGAAACCGCTTTGCCTAACAGCTCATGAACACGATCAAGAACCGATGCTTTAAAATCGTTCAAGTCTAGAACATTCTTCTTCATCAACACCACTCTCCCTTTGATCTTCTTGCCCTCATGACCTGTGTCAAACTTAGTTTTCTCTTCCTCCATTTCTTTGGGGTGTGGATCAATGATGATGTTCTGGGATGTCTTGGCAGCTGTCGAAGCCGAAGTCAATGGTTGAGATCGTGTAACATAAGTCATGCACAACAAGAAACCAGGCATTTTCATAAAACTCATCGGCAACGGAACTAGTCTGTGATTGACTAACGTGACATGATCTGGTTTGTTGACTCTTGCTGCAACAATTGAGTTCAACTGAGCTCTACATGGAGCTTTTGTCCTGAATTTCATCAAAGGAGCGAGATACTTAAAATGCAGCATCATTTTTCTGCTTCAAGAACTATAAAAAGTTAACAGAAAAAGTTTTGAAGATCGCATTGTGAAGAGAATGGTGTGTGATATTTATGAGATGTGCGGTTCACTGTTCAATGTATATAATAATATAATACATAAAAAGATTTTTTTTTTTTTTATTTATTTTTTTTAAAGGCTTCGGCTCTCCTTTGCGTGGTCTTCAGGGTTGACTTAAATACCCAGTTCTTTTCTATTTTTTGTGATTCAAGGTCGCTTCCACCCTCTTTACCAAACCAGCAGATATAGAGGTCATATTCTGCAACTTTAACCTCTAGGAATCATGAGTATCCTTGTTAATCCCAAGTGCGTGTCTGGGGTTTGTCTTTGATTGTGCAAAACATTGACAAACACACAGCTATAGGCTAGACTTCATTGTATCCATAAGACTTATTTACATATCCCCTTTGCACACAAGTAATGAGGGAAAATAAAGTCTGAAAGATAGCTTAAATCTTACGTGCCTTGAAGCAATCTTTCATCCTCTCATTATCATTCCTCATAGACATTTCCATTAAGCCATAACCCAAAGACCTTGTATCAACAAAATTTAGCCAATCTGTCATATTTGAAAATAACTTCACTGCCATGACTAGGAGAGTGATGCATGTCGACCCCATAACTATAAATCAAATATTAAAATCCCGACCCACAAGGTAGGTTTTTCTGTACCTGAAATATTAATAATATATGCAAATTCTTGGAAGTGGTCTTAATGTCAATGGGAAATGCTAGAGAGTTTATATGCAAGAGGTATGAACACATGATAAAGAATGCAAACTCCTTGCCAGTTGTGTTTCCTATGTTGGAAATTGGCTCAAATGTAAAAGAATTTTGGAGTTGCCCATGTGAGTCAAAGTTAGTTGCCCATGTGAGTAAATGTTGGCTTACTATGAGGTCAAAAATGGTGGATTGTTTGGTAGCCATCCATTGGTAAGTTTGGTAGCCAACAAATGAATAGTTGAAGCTTGCATTCACACTCTTGCATCTTTGGCTATAAATTGGAAGCAAATGGTTCCATTTGAAGCATCCCACCAAGTGTTGAGTAGAAGAGGAAAATAGCAAAGAAGGCATCTTGCCAAAGAGAGAAACATTTCTCTCTAGTTGTTCTTTGCTTTGTATTATTGTTTTCTCTTCAATTGTTGTGAGAGTGAGACTTGGGTGTATTTGGGGCTTTGGGTTTTCTTGAGTGATAAACACTTTGTATACTCTCTTTGATTATAGTGAATTACTCCGTCGTCTCCAAACTGGATGTAGGCATTGCCGAACCAGTATAAATCTTGGTGTTCTTGTTGGTGTTGTTTTGTGTTCCATTTATCTCCTGCTAGTTGTTGTTTATTTTTCACTCACAATTGGTTGACGCTTCCGCACAACAAGTGGTATCAGAGCTCCAGTTTTCGACTGGGGTTTCGTAGGAGTGAAAAACTCGTCGAAGCTACAGTTCTGTGAATAGTGTCGGTGCTACAGTTCCATGAACAGTGAACTGCTATAGTATCTGTGAACAGTATTGTATCTGTGAACAGTGCTGTATTTGTGAACAGTGCCGAGTAGATGGCTGGAGATAAAGACGAACTTGTGAAGGAGAAGGAGTCGACATCGTCTTCGTCGGCACCTACATCCAATAGACATCCTATCGCTACTACAAGGTTAGAGGTTGATAAATTCAATGGCTCTAATAATTTTGGTATGTGGCAATGTGAAGTTATGGATGTGTTGTATCAACAAGAGTTGGATATTGTTTTGGAGGATAAACCCAAAGAAATTGATGATAAGCAGTGGAAGAGACTTAATCTTCATGCTTGTGGCTCTATTCGATCATTCCTTGATAAGGAGTTGAAATACCCGTATATGAAGGAAACTTCTGCTAAGGAGTTATGGACGAAATTGGAGGAGAAGTATATGACCAAGAGCGCAGAAAATCGGCTCTTCTTGAAGAAGCGACTCTTCCGATTTCAATATCGTTCAGGTATTTCTATGCACGAACACCTCAATGATTATAATAAAATACTTGCTGATTTAGCAAACCTTGATGTGAAAATTCCTGACGAGGATAAGGCACTATGTTTGTTAAATTCATTGCCCGATGATTATGATCATTTGACAACTACTTTGTTGTATGGAAAATCCGAGGTGAAACTTGAGGAGGTGTCTGCGGCATTGGTGAATCATGAGTGTCGTAAGAAGGACCAGATGACTCACAATTCACAAACCGAGGCACTAGTTGCAAGGGGTCGAACAGAGGAAAGAAAATCTGGGAAGCGGGGAAAGTTTCCTGCCATAGACGAATGTGCCTTTTGTCGCCAAAAGGGTCATTGGAAGAAAGACTGCCCCAAATTGAAGAACAAAGAGAAGGAGAAAACGAGTTCTGAAGCAAATGTTGCAAAATCAGGAGATGATGATTTTGAATTTGCTTTGACTAGTTCATCTGCTGATGGTCACTCCAAGGAGTGGATTTTGGATTCAGGTTGCACCTATCATATGTGTCCCATACGGGAATGGTTTTCTAGCTTCGAGGAGCTGGATGGTGGAGTTGTTTTGATGGGCAATAATAATGCTTGCAAAACACAAGGGATAGGCAAAATCTGTTTGAAGATGCATGATGGAACAGTCAGAGAATTGAGTGATGTTCGGTATGTACCGGATATGAAGAAGAATCTCATCTCATTGGGAGCTTTGGAATCCAAGGGTCTCAAGATCACCATGGATGGTGGAGTTCTTAACGCTGTGTACGGGGCATTGGTGGTGATGAAAGGTACAAGAATATCTTTTGAGGGATGCATATACCAAATGAACCAAAATGATATTTATAGAGTAGTTAAAGGCTATGTATTTTCAGATTTTTTTCATAAATAATTATGTATACACGTCTGATTTGCGTGGCTGGTATGCATCGGCAATGAAGATTTTATAAAGAATAAATTTCGAAATTGAATATATATTATAACAATATGTCACTTGGATTTTCTAAAACATGAACAAAAAAAAAAGCATCATCATCAAGAGTTTGCATTCATTATTTGATCTCTTTTAACTAGATGTCCTAATAGAAGAACAAGTCAATTGAACAGATGTTTATGATTTATAGAAATTTATTCATGAAAACAACTAGCTAGTTACTTTTCTTTATATTATATACTTAGCTTGAAAGTTGGGTTCTTGTAATTTAGGGAAATAAGTCTCCATCAATTACAATTTTTTTTTTTGTCAGAGTTCATCAATCACATTCGTTGTGCGATAAGCTTACATTATTACAAGTTTTTTTTAGTGAAATCTGACAAGCAAGAATAAACAAGTCATCATAAAATTTTATGCATATGATGAATATAACTAGTTAACTGCTTTCCTTGATTTATATTAATTCTTTGGCCTGACTTTCCTAGCTCTACTTATGCTCACCCAAAATCATTCGGCCAAGATCGAGTGAGGGCAAAGCATGTTGTCCTTTTTTAAATACGTGAATGCGGGCGTCACCATTTGATGATCTAATGGCACCCAATCTTCTAATTTAAATCTCATAAACAACAATTATAAAATGAAAAAAATGATTTATTATCTAAAGATTATTTGGCCGAGCAAGGGACTTCTTGGCCAAGGGTGTTGGAAATTGGCTCAAATGTAAAAGAATTTTGGAGTTGCCCATGTGAGTCAAAGTTAGTTGCCCATGTGAGTAAATGTTGGCTTACTATGAGGTCAAAAATGGTGGATTGTTTGGTAGCCATCCATTGGTAAGTTTGGTAGCCAACAAATGAATAGTTGAAGCTTGCATTCACACTCTTGCATCTTTGGCTATAAATTGGAAGCAAATGGTTCCATTTGAAGCATCCCACCAAGTGTTGAGTAGAAGAGGAAAATAGCAAAGAAGGCATCTTGCCAAAGAGAGAAACATTTCTCTCTAGTTGTTCTTTGCTTTGTATTATTGTTTTCTCTTCAATTGTTGTGAGAGTGAGACTTGGGTGTATTTGGGGCTTTGGGTTTTCTTGAGTGATAAACACTTTGTATACTCTCTTTGATTATAGTGAATTACTCCGTCGTCTCCAAACTGGATGTAGGCATTGCCGAACCAGTATAAATCTTGGTGTTCTTGTTGGTGTTGTTTTGTGTTCCATTTATCTCCTGCTAGTTGTTGTTTATTTTTCACTCACAATTGGTTGACGCTTCCGCACAACATCCTATTTGTGCCACATCATCGCTCATTATAGGCCAGTCAAATTGGGTAGACTTCAAAGTCAAAATACCCTCTACACGCTATTAAAAGTCAAGTTACCCCCCAAACCCCGTTAATCTCGAGAGATTTTAGGTTCCTAACTCTATTGATCATACAGTAACCAAGCTCTGTTGGCAATGTGTATTGCAGACCTGCAAGACGAGCACGTCTGAGAGGGAGGGAGAGAAGTATTTGAGCATTTTAGCTAGTCGGCATTCTTTTATACTTATAGCACTAATGTCAAAGGAGAAAGATGAACTTTGTGGCTCCACTGGTGCCAACAAAAGAAGGCACATTGCTGCAACAAACTGCATTCAAGGTCTGGAGATAGACTGAAAGAAGCATGGAGAAGCCGGAAGTTGTACATAGACCGCTCCCCTGTAAAGATGAAGACAGGGCAAAGAAAAGCAGAATTGACCAACTTATAGATTAGCGAACAAGGAAATAGCATAAAACCGATGAGTACAAAGTGCAAATCCTTTGTTTATTATGTCTTTTGTGTTTATATTGGTCATGTGTAATTTGCTGATGGATGTTGCACTTTCAAGTACTTGGCAATGTAAAAAATTTCACAGTACCCATTTTTTGATTTATTCTGACAAAAAAAGAACACACACATATATATATGCATGTATATAGCAAGCTAAGAATAAGATGAGTAAATTACAAAATGGAGAAGCATTAGATTGAGACACTGTTGGGAATCCCCTTGCCAGTAAGTCCAGCCTCACTAGAAGGATGGAGCAAAGTGTATGGCATCTTGGCCGGTCCAACCCGGTTCTTCAATTTCTCATCCTTGTTCATTCTTTTCATGTTTTCCTCAATTTCTTCCAGCTTCTTTCTAAACTTCTTAGAGGCTTGCAATATGTCATTGTCTGTTGTCCATTCTGGCGCATCTCTCTGCCCCAAATAAAGCTCATCAGCTGAGTGTCTTGACAAGATTTCTATGGAGGCCATGCCAAGAAGGGTCTGCAGCTGAGGTGTAATTGTTTTCAAAAATGCCTTTTCAGGGTTTGTCTTGAGCTCCTCATACTCAGGAGTGCCTTCTTCGGGCATGAACCGCAGGCTTATGCTTGGCCGGTTTGGGGGGTATCCACCGAAAGGGTATTGCCCAAAATTGATTGCTGCATGATGGGCTGAAGCAATCCATATGATGATGGTGCATGATTCTATCAGCTCTTCACGAGTCTGCATTTTAGGCCACCATGGCTCATCTTTTTTGTCACCATGACCTTCCTCTCTGAGTTCCTTCCACCAGGACTGGAGTTCTGAGTCCTTTTGAACCGTTTCATCAGTTTTATAGTAGAAGGAGCAATAGTCCTTAACCCATGTTTTAATTGCAGACCAGATCTCAAGCCCATCAGCAGCATATGGATAGTCCTCTATCAGTAAGCGTACACCATGTGAGGAATTTGGATCTTCAACTGCCATTCCTCTGAACAGAGCAAAGGTTAGATAAATAATGGCCATCAATCCTATCATCTTTGTTATTTTTGAGTTTAGACAACAGTGACAACATTTATCAAATCATTTAGACCAAATTTTATTCATACATATGGCATTGTGTCTTAGCTCTTATTTCCTCAAAGGGCATGCTTTTCCATTTCAATTGTGTTGAATCTGTTACCATAATTCGAAAATGATAAATGTTACTATCAGAAGATTTTACCTTTTGATCAGATCTACAGGGAGCGCTTGTTCAGGAAAAACCCAGTTTTTATACATTACAGAAGACCATTCCATTGAGAACTTTGCAGGAAAGACTGTTGCCTCTAGTATTCCTCCAGCGTTAATGAGAACCTGTCGAGCGACTGCATTTACATTCATAGTGTCACGAAAGTGAGGATGCAGAAGCTTATGAATTGGGTGCAGCACGCTCAACTGCCTATTTGTGGCTATCACAAATGGTTCCATCACCGCATGAGTTCTCAACCTGCAACAAAACAAGAACATTTCTAGATGCATTTGGGAGAAATAAAAAAGTTATGAATTTATTTGCTAGGATTTCTTTAACATTGTTATACCAGTGGCTGATGAGCTGATGATAGCCAGAGTCATTTACATTCACATAAGCTTTAGCAAGTTGCCAAATGGAACTCTCGACGCCCTGGCTAGAGGGAGTATAGACTTTGCTAATGCAGCCAAATTGATCTCCATCAGGATGTGGCAAGCTTAACTCAATAGCTAATGGCTTCAAAGTCCCATCATTCTCTAAGAAAAGGAGTGTCCTGCTTGCATAAGTTTTTGTGGAAGTTTTGTTTATACGCCTCAGGTACGGCATCAATGCATCATGGTGGTCTAATATGAATAGCTTCTTGTTCTGGATTGCCTATTACAGAAAATGCTTTTCAGTAATTATCTTCAAATAAGAATATATGATTGCAAATCCACCTGAGGACTACTTGCTTCAAACTCAATTTTGAAAGAAGCAACTCAATAGTATTACCTCATCTATGCTGAGTCCATCTAAGTTATGTCCTATGTGTTCTTTGGTTATTTGACTAGTTTGATGCCCATATGTATTTTGGTCTAGCTTGCTAGCAGGTGGAAATTCCTGCAGTTTATTCAGAAGTAATAACGATTAGGATGTAGAATCAGAGTAAATATAATTCAAATGTAACTTCTCTACTGTTCCATTTTCTTCAAAAACAACTGTAGACAACAGATAATGAAAGCTTAGGATTACTTGGAGACGATGTATGACGACAGGATTTATTCCAGCCAGCATTTCTCTTGCAAATTCTTCATCAGTTTTCCATGCTGACTTATCCACTAGTACAATACAAATCATTAGAAACCCAGTAAGCAGTATATTAAGGGACAGAGAATGAAAGATCTTTTATTTAAGCAAATAAGTTTTCCAAAAAGAATCAAAATATTCATTAAAGTCATATTATGAGTAGAAAGTGACTGCCTTATATAATATATACCTTTGATCACTTGAGGCACTGGGAATTTCAGGAATTTTTCACCATCTGTTCGGAAAAGTTCCTTGATCGTCTCTGCAGGGATGTTATCCCTTACAGATTTTAGTATACCCTCAGGCAACTCTATTCCTCCTTCATAGAGTTTAAGAACATCTTCCAAGCTGTCAAAATGTTTTTGGGGGCCAACAAGTATAGATGCTAGCTCATCAGGCCTAAGGAGCTGAGATATGGATTTCAGGGCATAAGCAATCAAGTCTGACATCTTTAAGTGACCAAACCGTTCATCTCTCGGAACATATATCAATAAGCTCAAAAGAAGCATCATTGGGGTCTCACTTTCAGGATCTGTTATGATGAAAGAAGAAAAGTCTTAACAATAAACCTTTCTTCTTGAATACTTTCACAGCAATAGAGATCCATATTCCTTGTTTGTCATTGTTAAAGATTGAAAAAAAAAATTACCAAGTTTTGAGTAGTGACTGAGAAATGAAGTTAATTGACTGACCTTCCTTAGTTGGTCGTCTTCCTGTTCTTCCCCTCCGAGGATAAGGGAACTTACTCGAGCCACCGAGAATTGGACGGGCATATTGTGGACCCTTATGCGGTTTTCCCAAATCATTATAGTAGGCATAGCCATAAACCCTGTCCCATTCCTGAAGTTCTGTTTCATCGTCATTATCTCCTCTCAAGTTTACTAGCTCTTCTTCTCTGAATTTCTTTAGTGGCCCTGGTGTTTCACTTAAAAGATATGTCTGCACAAATATATAGTTCAATTTGTAATTGAAATGACCCTTTACAATATTACCAGCACAACATAGCAGTCTATCAGCAAAATCAGTGTGTTTTTCACCTGTACTTCACTCTTTAAGAGAAAGTTACATTAATTCTTCAACTGCATTAGAAGTTAGAACTTTATGCTTTCATCCTATAAATATACCTTGTTAGCGAAGAAAACACGGTCTTTTTTGTAGTTTTTAGCAGGATACACCCATGAGTTGCAGACAAAGTGGATTCGACCTTCTCCAGGAACATCTTCGAGTGTGAGAGTCTTCAAGTAAAACTCACTGTGATGATCATTTCTTATTATGAATGCTCCTGGGACTCCAATCTCCTCATCCCAATCAAAAGTAACCTCAAATGTACACTCCTCTGCTGTTAAGGGAGTGATTGTGGTAACCCAATCTTCCAAATATGCTGGCTTTCCAACTTTTCCTCGCCCGTTTTCTACCAAAATAAAATAAAAAGAAAAAAAGAAAAAGAAAACACATCATACTCAAAAACCAATCGACAAATGTTCAATTATGAGACCTCAAAATTTGTGGGCTTTTAAAATAAATAAATAAATTTCTAAATTGAGATGTTCTGCTTCATCTTTTGGGGTTCTGGTATTAAGATATAAAACAACATTCTTTAATAAATAATTACATACTTATTCAAAGGAAAACCATTTGAAGCTAATTAATGAAGAAGTAAACTAGAAGCCACATATCTATAAACATAAAGACAAATAGTATTCAATACTCACCAGGGTCACCATTAACAGAACTAATGAGCTGCAGAGAAACCACTTTGCCCCACAGCTCATGAACACGATCAAGAAACGATGCTTTGAGGTCATTTAACTCCAAAACATTCTTCTTCATCAACACCACTCTCCCCTTGATCTTCTTGTCTCCGTCTTTGGGGTGTGGATCAACGGTGATGTTCTGGGACGGCTTGGCAGATGAAGCCACAGTCAACGGTTGAGATCGTGCAACATCAGTCATGCGCAAGAAACCAGGGAACAATTTCATAGTCATAGGCAACAAGCCATTGGGTGACGTGGCATGATCTGGATTGTTGATTGTTGCTGCTGCAACAACCGAGTTCATCCGAGCTCCACACGGAGCTTTTGTCCTGAAGCTCAAAGGACTGAGATACTTGCAATGAAGCATCTTTCTCTGCTGCTTCAAGAAAGAACTGAGAAAAATTAATAAAAGAAGGTTTCGAGGATCTCAGTCAGTGTGAAGAATAAGTGAGAGAAGGTGTGGTATTTATGGGTAGTGTGAGATCACTGGTTCAATGTATTAGAATAATATCAGTCTTTATGAAATCCTAGTCATTTTGATTTCACAGCTTTTGGCCTCAAGTTTTGGTCTTTGAACTTTTTTTGTTGAAAACCAAGTATCCCCGCGCGACTGCGGGACTAATCCTCGGGCGCAAAGCGGGACCTCTCCCAACAAAGTCTGCTCTATTCGCAAGCGCCTGGGATCGAACCCATTCTGGTCTTTGAACTTCACCAACTCAATCCTATGATGTTCTCATCTTGACCCAACAATAAATAAATAAAAATTCTTTATGTTTGTTCTATTGCATTTGCAGGGGTTGACTTAAAGACCCAGACTTTTCCTATTGTTTACAGTTGTAGTCAATTTTGGCATTTGATGATGATGATGATGATGATGATGATGGTTCAAGGCAGCTTCAACCCTCTTTTACCAAACCGACAAATATAGAAAGATTTATGCAAGATTTCAATTACATACTTTCTGTAGATTCTGTATAAAAATGGCTTGCTGAATTTTCTAATATTATCCGTTTAGTTATTAAAAAATACACCACCAATACATTATACATACAAAAGGGTTTGCTGGCCCCATCACAAATGAAAGATTATGCCCAATCCACACAGGTAGGTTCTTCTGTACCACAAAATATTAATATATACAGATTTTTGGAAGTGGGCATAATGTGAATGGGAAAAGCTTAGAGAGTTTACATTCAAGAGGTTTGCAAAAGTCTTGCCAAGGCCAATTGTGTTTCCCAGGCGCCACATCATCATTCATGACAGGTCAATCAGTAAAGTAGGGTAGACTTGAAAATAATTTACTAGGAAAGTGCTTGGAATGACTTTTCTTGAACAAATTGCTGATTAAATTTTAATATAGTGATAAGATGAAGCCATCTTGAGCTTTCACACTAGAGATTACAGTCAAGCCACATGGTAGAAGATGACTGAACCTTTTCTTTTCTTTTCTTGGACTTGTTAATGTTTCACCTACCTAAGTAGTAACCTTTTATTCAAATATCATATAAAATGTTGTTACTATGGGTATGGGTTCTTGAAGCACAAAGAGATTTTACTCGTTAGTCTCAATTAGGCGGTTTGTGGACTTTTGTTGCTCTATACAGCGCTTTTGGACTAATAAGTTTTATGTTAGGTCAATTTAGTATTTTAAAATGATCCCTATATTTTACTCAATTGGCAAATTTAATTTCTGTATTTTCAATTTGACCAATTTAGCCCCTATGTTTTACTTTGTTAACCAATATTGTTCATTTCATTAAATTGCCGTTAAAAAATTCATTTAAATTCATTTAACATAATGGACAACATTGGCTAACGGAGTAAAACACAGGGACTAAATTGGCCAAATTAAATGCACAGAGATTAAATTTGCCAAATGTACAAAATACATGGACCATTTTAACATTCAAGCCTTAATTTTATGGAAGCAGTTGACTGTTTAAAATTTTATATTTTTTCGTTTTTACTTGGTGATGATTTTCATTTAATTTTTGAACAGATGAGACAGAGGCAACTTATTCCATGCACTTGCAGGCATGCCGAGATTGAGATTAGGAGCTTATGCATACTGTCATGGATGATTTCAAAGATGCTTTTGCTTCTCCCTCTCAAATATGCTTATTAAAAGTAAGGCTTAAAATTCTGATTTTCACAGTTTCCAATATCTTGGATGAAATGTTGATATTGCATATGCCTAGGCTGTTGCTGCAGAATTTTCTAACTGAAAGGCTTGCAATGAAGCTAATGAACCAAAGAATACAGAGTTATTTATATAAAGATTGTAGCCAAGCAATTTACAAGGCCTTATTGCAACTGTAATATTGTACGCTTATTACACATAAAGAATGCATTATACTAATTAATTATATATAGTAATTGCAACTTGCATTATACTAATTAACTTTAGTCTATATAGCTTGAGAGGCTTAGATTGAGACACTGTTGGGAATTCCCCTGCCAGTAAGTCCTCCTTCGCTAGTAGGAAACAGCAAAGTGTATGGCACCTTCACCGGTCCAACTCGGTTCTTCAGTTTCTCATCATTGTTCATACTTGTAATTCTGTCCTCAATTTCAGCCAGTTTCTTTCCAAATTTATCAAAGGCTTTCAATGGTTCAGTATCTGCTGTCCATTCAGGAGTGTCTCTCTGCCCCAAATACACTTCATCAGTAGAATGCCTTGACAGAATTTCAATGAGGGCAATGCCAAGCACTGTCTGCAGCTGAGCAGTAATTGTTTTCAAGAAAACTGTATCGGGGCTGGATTCGAGCTCTTTGTACTCAGGAGTTCCCTTCTCAGGCATGAATTTTCGGCTTATAGTTGGGCGGTTGGGGAGGTATCCTGCATAAGGGTACTGTCCAAAGTTGACAGCTGCATGGAGAGCAGAAGCAGTCCATATGATGATAGTGCATGTTTCGACTAGGTCTTCGCGAGTCTGCATTTTAGGCCACCAGGGCTCATCTTTTTTGTCACCATGGCCTTCCTCTACAAGCTCCTTCCACCAGGATTGGAGTTCAGTGTCTTTTTGAATTATGTCATCAGTCTTGTAGTAGAAAGAGCAATAGTCTTCAACCCAAGTTTTAATTGCAAACCAGATTTCAATTCCATCAACGGCATATGGATAGTCCTCAATCAGTAGGCGAAGACCATGTGGAGAATTTGCATCCTTGACTGCAACTCCTCTGTATTGATCAAAGGCAAAACAATGTAATTAGAATAAGAAATGGATATTTATTACTTATCTTGTGCTCATTTGAGTAACTTGTGCAGAGGCTATTAACTCACAAATTGTAGATTTTTGTTTACCTCTTGATGAGATCTGCAGGGAGAGCTTGCTCAGTGAAAACCCAATCCTTATAAACCACTGATGACATCTCCATGGCATACCTAGCTGGAAAAACTGTCGTCTCCAGAATGCCGCCAGCATTAATCAGGATTTGCCTGGCAAATGCATTTATGTTCATGGTGTCACGGAAGTGAGGATGCAAAAGTTTGTAAATTGGGTGAACCACGCTTAGCTGCCTGTTTGTAGCTATTACAACTGGCTCACACACTGCATGGGTGTTCAACCTGTGGCCAAAAGATAAAAGGATTATCAGAAACCCAATTCAAAGTATATGATGAATTCATTTTCTAAGATTTCTTTCTTTGAAAGATTAGTACCAGTGACTGATAAGTTGATGAACTCCAGAGTCATTTACAGCCACATAAGCTTTAGCCAGTTGCCATATGGAGCCTTCTACACCCTCTTCAGCTGGTGTATATACTTTACTAATGCGACCAAATTGATCTCCATCAGGATGAGGCAAGCTTAATTCAATCACCAATGGCTTCAAAGTTCCATCACTTTTCAAGAAAAGGATTGTTCTGCTAGAATAGATCTTGTTGGAAGTTGAGTTTATCCGCCTCAGGTACGGCATCAATGCATCATGATGATCCAATATGAATAACTTGTTCTGCTTGAGTGCCTATCCAACCAAATTCATTTTCATCATTATGAAATGATAAAAATCAAACATAAGCTAATACAATGTAAAGGCATCATGATGATCTAATATGAATAACTTGTTCTGCTTGAGTGCCTATCCAACCAAATTCATTTTCATCATTATGAAATGATAAAAATCAAACATAAGCTAATACAATGTAAAGGAAGCAAATCCAAGATATTACCTCATGCACTGTTAGTCCATCCAAGTTGTTCCCTATATCCTGTTCTGTTATTCTACTGCTTTGATCTCCATAAACTTTTGGGTCTAGTTTGCTTGCTGGTGGAAATTCCTGCAGTTCAGTTAGAAGTAAATGTGATTAAAGATGAACAAAATGGACCCTCGAAGGTTTTGTTTGTTTTTCATCCATTATCATTGGAAAACATCACACACACAAAATGTTGTGAAGATTATTACTTGGAGAAGACTAATGTTGACAGGGTTCACTCCAGCCAGCATTTCTCTGCCAAATTCTTCATCAGTCCTCCAAGCAGACTTATCCTCTGCTCCAAATCATTAAAACATCACAATTAGATAAAAGGAGATAGTACATGATATCATAGGCTATTGCTTAAAGCCTCTAAATTCAGAATTTCTCATTGGTGGAACCATATACCTTCGATCACTTGAGGCATGGGGAATCTGAGCAATTGTGCACCGTCAGTTCGGAAAATTTCCTTGAGCATCTCTGCAGGGATGTTGTCTCCGATATCCTTCAATAAACCTTCAGGCAATGGAATGCCTCCTTTATAGAGTTTAAGCACATCTTCCAAGCTGTCAAACTCGCTAGGAGTCTTATCAAACAGGGCTTCTAGCTCTGGCCTAATGAATTGAACTATGGATTTCAGTGCATAAGCCAGAAAGTCTGACAACTTCAAGTGTCCAAATCGTTCATCTCTTGGCACATAAATGTTTAAGCTCATAAGAAGCGGAATCCTACTCTCGCTGTTAGGATCTGTTAGAATAAGATCAGAAAAATCTTAGTGATAATTACAACATCAGTTAATTAAAATCCAAATTAGTATATCAACTTTTACTGTAAAACGATACAAAATATGATCCCTCTTGTGACTGCTAATTAATGATTTGAGGAACAAAACATTACACAAAGATATTTAAATGGCTAACCTGTATTCGTTGGTGGTCTGCCAGTTCTTCCCCTGCGAGGGTAAGGGTACTCGCTAGACCCTCCCAGAGTTGGTCGGGCATATTTGGAACCCTTATCAGGGTTTCCTAGATCATTGTAGTAAGCATAGTCATAGACCCTGTCCCATTCCTGGAGCTCTCCCTTTCCATCTCCTCTCAAGTGTACTAGTTCTTCTTCTCTGTATTTTTGCAGCGGCAACGGTGTTTCACTTGGGAGAAATGTCTGCACAAACATATAGCAGGCTTGAATTTTTGCAGCTACAACAAAAACTACAGCAGATTGTAATGGATTGTGTGAATCATTCGTTACCTTGTTAACGAAGAAAACACGGTCTTTCGTGTATTTTTCAGCAGGGTACACCCATGAGTTGCAAACAAAGTGGACCCGGCCCTCACGAGGAACATCTTCAAGGGTGATAGTCTTAAGGAAGAACTCACTGTGATGATTGTTTTTTATCAAGATGGCTCCTGGAACTCCTGTTTCTTCTTCCCAGTCAAAGGTAACCTTGAATGCAGAATCTCCTACTGTTAATGGAGTGATTGTGGTGATCCAGTCTTCCAGATATGCTGGCTCTCCAAGCTTCCCCTTAAACCCGTTTTCTACAAAAACACATTTCTCCAAGTTCAGAAAATAATTCCATATCTAGTACCCCTGTCAACGCAAATGCACTCATCAAGGGAGAAGAATCAGGATCTGATTCTTCTCACTCCTAACCATTGACCTGCTGGGCAAATATTCTGTATTTACTATTATTTAAGGCTATTACCATTTATATCTCCATTGTACAAATATAAATATTGTAACCTTTCCCACATAAACTAATCAATTAATATTTCCAATAGAATAAAGTTCATCCGAAATTTTGTTCTAAACACCTCAAATCAGGTCTTAGTTGGAGCCATTTTATGCAAGTTGTTATAATTTTCAATGCGTGTTCAAAATTTTATTAGGAACAGAACCTGCAGCTGTTTCTTCAGAATATTCAAAGGAAAACCAAAAATAATTGGATCTGAGTAAAAAACCATAATAAGAAAAAGGGTTAAAAGCTATGCCAACAGCCAACAGCCAACTGCATGGAGCTTCATTTTCAAATTTCATGTTAACTGGTAGCTACTAGCTAGACTGGTAGTTGACATAATTACAAGAAGAAGATGAATTAAAAAGTGTTTGTTTCCTCCGAATAATATAGATTTCTCATGTAGCACACCAAAAAGTACAATAAATATTGATGCTGATAGATTGACTATAAAACCCCTGCCATTAAAATAGTAATGTATCTACTGTACTTTAGCCACCAAATCACTTGCATACATACAGGGCAAAAACAATCACAATGAGAGAGTGTTGGAAGGGGTAAGCTTAAGACCAATACAATCTTAATGCCTCATGACTGGACCCAAAAATAAAATTAAAAATTAAAAAAAATAGATTAATTGACCCAGGTGCCCCTTGAATTGTCAAAAAGCTGTTTCCATATGGCTAGATCAGAATTGCATTCAAAATCTGATTTATTGGACCTAAAAGGCATTCTACTAATCCACCAAGGGAAGAGATAGAGTTGTTGGTTCATCTTCTTAATCTTGTCATAATTGCTTCAAAGAAAAAGAATTACAAGGAAATGAAACAAGAGCAAAACTCAAATTGGTTTCATGTCATGCATATTCAATCAATGAAGCCACAAAAACTATACATATTTAATGAAAATTAAAGAGAGAGAAAAAAAAAGTCACCAGAGTCTCCATGATCAGCACTGATGAGCTGCAGAGAAACCCCTTGGCCTAACAGTTCATGCACACGATCAAGAACAGAAGCATTGAAGTCATTGAAATCCAACACATTCTTCTTCATCAAAACCACAGTCCCTTTGATCTTCCTACTGTTTTTCCCATGCTGCTCCTGGCCTGTGATTTTGTCAAAGAGGTTGTGCAACATTTTGTTCGGCTTTCCAAGAAGTAAGCAAAAAATCTTTTGATCTTTTTTTGGAGAAAAAAGTAGCTGTTGATGATGAAATGAATTGAAAGTTGGTATGGATGAGTGCAACAGGGAGTTGTGTTGGTATTTATTGGGAGAAAGTGAGCAATATTGCAACTCCATTCTGAGAAGCTTCGTCATTTCACATATGGGCACGTTCATTTAATTGTCTTACTTTTCTTTAAAAAAATATATGATTGGTTCCAAGTCAGCAGTCTCTTCTCTGGAAAAAGTCTTCCATGACTTTTATCCAAGGAAATTATTTGCACGGCTGTATATTTCTAAGGATGGCTTGGTGACGGTGACCAAAGGGAGCATAATGCAAATTAACCCACTCATCCCTTTAAGATTGACCCTTTGTTTATAGAAATTCTATATGCATCACGTCTGTTCTTTGTTAAAATACGGATTATGTATTAAAATATATAATCGATGGTGTAGCTATAATATGTTCATACGTTTTATTATTCACATGTTCTCGGTAATAATATCAATATTTAAATAAAGAACGGACGTCATGTTCGTACGATCGAAGAACTGCCCCTATAAAATACATTGACGAAATAATTAGAAGATTAAAAGTTAAAAGATATTTTATTATTCCAGATTTAGTTTCATTGCGTCCTTGACAATTCCTGGGCTGGAAAATGATTTGCGTTTGCCGCAGTCTCTACGTAAAATAAAAATACGCGTTTATCTTTTTAACCAGAGAAGACAATGTGGCCAATTTGGAACCGCAGCTTTGGGTTTGGCTTTATCGGTTCGGACCTGATTTAAGCTGCCACGTTGGACTTGTTCTTTGTAATAATATTCTTCTCCCAGCAACTGGTTGGCTTTTAAATATTACTAATAGATATATTCCCTCGCTTTTCACATGATTTGGGAATAATTTTGTTTATTCTTATGTGCAAAGATCAAATTCCAAACGATTTTGTTTGTGGGTTTAGTGGGATTAGTTTAATCACAACACAAACAGACATGCACATTGTTTTCAATGAAAACTATTTTGTGGATCGATGCACGTGATCTGTTTGTATAGCTTAGATAACATCCCTTGCATTAAATACACACTAATCATTAGTCTATCTTAATCTATCTTAATCCCAGTTATCAAACCTTCCTTATTGTGTAAAGCATGCCTACTTTGACGAAAATGGTTTAGGGTTTTGTTAGAGAAGGAAATTTGAGACGAATAAATTTGGGATAAAAAGTTGGAAGTATTATCCTTCATTTTAACATGCAAAAGGTTAAGTGGTGCATTAGTGCAATTATCAAACATGAACACCGAGAAAATTAGAGAGAAAAGAATTAATGTGATCTTATCTTTTGAACATTAAAATAGTTGTTATCTCACCTCATTAATTAATCTGAACTTGGCAGGTAACAAGTAGCTTTTTTCTAAGCTACTTGATTATGTTGGTACAACTATAAATTTGAAATCTAATTCATTATATGCTCAATCAAGAAATGTTAATGCACATGAGAGGAAGTGGCGCAAATTAATTCAAAATTGTAGCCCCACGTTACGTATACGTTTTCTAATTTTGGGTACAGGCAGCACCAAACTGCTAGCTTTCCTGTCTCTGCGACTTTGGTTTTTGCAGAGAATTTTTCTTGCATGAGGGTTCTTCAAGTTTCATAATCTTACATGAAAATGAAGTGGTTAACAAAATTTGATCAAATTCTACAATTGTGACCAAGTCTATAGTCCATGGTAGTCGCCAATTTGGTTTAGATCTGAGCAACCCCTTGGATAAGTACTATACTAGTCTACAGATATAAGGAGTCCTTCAATTTGAAATGGGCTACGTTTTATTTATAATTTCTCAATTTGTACAAGGATAATATATATATATATATTTTTACACAACGGCGATAGTGTTTTATTAATGAGGAAAATAAGTAACAAGTACAAAATAATCAGACTATGTCCTAGAGGATTAGACAAGTACTCTACACCAAACGAAGCGTAGTACAAAGACAATTTGAATCAATTGAAAGGATGATTCTAAAATCTACATAAAAGTAAACTCTAAAATAAAAAAATATATGTTTTTAGTCCAAGTAACGGGTAACGTCATTAAACATTCTTTAATTCCATTTTATATTTAGAACGAGGAATAAATATATGCTAAAGAAGAAGCATTTCTTTCATGCCACTGAATGTGACATCCACCAATCAAATGGTCAATGAGAAGGTTAGATTGATAGATGTGACCGATAGTACTAAATTGAATGGAATGGAATGGAATTGGTATTCTTGCCCTAAAAGAAATTGAATTGAATTGAATTGGTATTTAGGCTATTAGTATTTAGGCTATTAGCATACGCATGGACCCTCAAAAGAAATTGAATTGAAATAATAAACAAATCCCATACTTTCCCTTCGCATGGATCGTTGACTTTAATAAATTCATTTGCTTTATCCAATAATGGATCGTACAACTTTACATCAACGCACATCGCATCGATGTAGGTACCAGGAAAATTATACATGTATTTTGTACCACTGGCGGACCCAGAAATTTTTTAGCGGAGGTGCAATATTGACTAAGTATGAAAAATGATTTTTCGGAATAATCATTTTCTCAAGATAATTTTTGGCGGTTTTTGTTCCTTACATATCAAATAAGAAAACTTGATTTTATGGGATTTTAGTATGAAGTATATATTGACTTAATGAGCCATCATTTTTAGCATAAATCGTATTTTGCACTAAAACCGAATTTTCATATTTTGATTCGGTGGGAATTTGATTTTCTAGCATTTTTATTTGAATCCAAATGGGGGGTACTTCCTTATTTACATTGTAAACTTAAGTAAATTGAGTAATATAAAAATAAATAAAAGTAAAATGACAAAGACATTTACTTAAATGTTAAATATGGAAATAAGGTAATCTGTACACCAGTTGAGCAAAGGGGCAATTTCAAGTACCTACAATGATTTTTCCGGCGAGGGGAGGTGCAGCCTTGCGCCTTAGTAGGTCCGCATCTGTTTTGTACATACCAAATTTGCAAGTCGAAAACATTGTTGAAAAAGTTGGTTAAGGTTATGTCATAAGGCTAGTGGTGGTGGAGGTGAGATTCTTTTATTTCTTATATTCCATTCTATGATTCTTCCTGCCTTTGCTTTTATTTCAAAATATAAAAACAAAAAATTCCTTGTTCTTTAATGGTCAGAATACGCTAGTGGTGGGCTCAAAAGCCCAAATTGAGCCCACTTTCAAGACACGTGAAAAGTGAAAGAACCCATATCTCAAACAAAAAACATATCTCTAAAGTAAAATTGAGCGATTGAAATAAAAGCACAGTTGAATTCTTAAAAATCAAGTGTCTTACTTTTTTTTGAAGTAATTCTTGCATGTTCTAGGTACACTACGTGACTGGTGTACCATACAATATACATGTAACATATAAAAATATTATCCAATATTGTTCTGTGTGTATTGGATGGTACACCAATAACGTGGTTTTGGGCTATTGTTTAAAACTTTGATATTTGGTGACCAAAAAACAGTGGGCTGCTGGACTAGGATATTTCAGGTATTAGGGTTGGGCTTGGGAATTTGATATTGGGCTTCTAGACTTGGACATTTATAAAATATTAAAAAAAACACCCGATCTTGTCCAGTTCGGTTTTTAAATCTAAGTTGATTTTTTTCGTCAACACGATTTTTATTAACTCAGTTCGTCGATTCTGCGGTTTTTATGCCAACCCCTATTTCGAAGTGCCTCACCCGATTTTTACTTATTTTTGGTTTAAGCATTATAAATTAAGAGTGTTGCTAAACGAACCCTAAAATTAACTTAGTATACCCTATGATCTAAGTGCACCCTAATATTTAAATTAAAATGTAAAATTAACTAAGTACACCATATTTAACTACCAAAAATACCCCTAGTACACCCTAATACATTCTATAACACAAATCCACCCTTCTCCCTCTCTCTCTCTCACACAGCTCAACTTCACCCTTACCTTGCTTACCGATGGCCAACCCAAACCCCACGAACATAAGATTCTAATAAGCGCGGAATATCATGTTGGAACCCATCTCCCTTCAATTGGTGGAAGAAGGAAATTGCCAAATTGGGTTCGTTTCTTAGACTGTTGAGGTTGCTATCAACCCCCAAGGTATCTAATTCAAAGAAGAAAATAGGTTGTATTGAAACCACCAACACCGTAGATGAACATAAAATGATTATTGTTTTGGGTGGGTTGAATGTGTTTTCTGGGAAAACCAACTCTAATGGACAAAAGCACACATGGAAGATTCCGACTCATTGCAACCCTTTTAGAGCACATAAAGAGAATTTGGATGAGAGGGGGGGCTGTTGGGGGGGAGGAGAGTGGTGGTGGTGGGGTTGGGTTGAATATAGGGTGTACTTATTAAAATTACATTTGTTTTACAATTCAATATATTCTTTTTGGTAATTTTATATTAGGATAAATTAGTAACTCAATAAATAGTTTGGTAGTAGGGTGTACTCAGTTAATTTTATGGTTCGTTTAGCAGCACTCTAAATTAAACCGGATTAACAAACAAGAGAACAGTAACCCTTTTTATTGTTAATTAATCTCTGTCCGGTTTACAATTTTATTTCAATAGCTAGCCATGTCATGTCAAGTCATGTGTGGCCGAAATTAGAGTTGATGCTGATGGGTCATGGCCAGGGTAGGAGCTGGAGATATAAATTAATCATACTGCAGCATATTCAGGAGCTTGTTCTTTATGACTCTGGTGGCTGGCTCTTGGTGTAGCATCATCAATTGGCTTCCTCCTTATTTCATATCAAGAGCTGGTAACTAAAAAACAACAAACTATCTTCTTGTACTCACTGTCTCGATACTCTGCAATCTTCGTAGTAAACAATTTCTCGGCAGGAACAGCCTGTTAGAAAAACTTCAGCTAGTCTAATAACTTCTCCATGCACTTGTGTTCATATACGTGCTCACATGTTCATCTTTTACTTATTTCATGGCCCTTTGTAAGTCGGGAGTTTATCTGGATTCTTTAACCTGACTATGTAGTGTACGGGTGAGTGAGTTGCATATGTTGAACAACTAATTTCTCCCTGAACGAATTTCTGAATCTCTCCTAATCTATGATTATGTGCAGCTCAACCTACAAATAAATAGACTCCAAAATAGTATATTAGTCTTGTACTTGGCCTAATTCTTTACCCCAACCTGAAAAACAATCACAAAACCATCAATAAAATGAATAGGAAACATAAAGCATTATGCTAATATGAAAACCAATTACAAAGTCATCATTGTAAACAAAAAAAGAACAAACCTACAACATAATTAACTTGAATATCATAAAGCATTTGGGGTAGAGATTTGTTCTTTTCTTTTTTCTTTTTTAACCTTTTGGATTGTATAACGATCATCAATTTTATAGGCTTTGAATATCAAATAAAAAGTGCAAAGAAAGCAGCCAAAAGTTGGGACCAACTTCAACCATTATCTCCAAGGCCACGTACAATAGCCACTCAGGCAGTCTGTTTTCGCAAATTGAAAATGCAATTACGTGGTTCCTATTTATCGATTGCCAACTTGACGTGGCTGAAGAATAACAACAATAGAAATAGAGAGAAAAGAAAACTGAACTGCAATTCACTACAGAAAAAAAAAAAAGAAAAAAAAAAAGGACTAGGACTTTCCCTCATCACTCTCATCTTCAATTCAGCCTCATGCCTTACGTCACCAAGCTCATACTTCCTTTATTTTGCTACAACATAGCCACATTATGTTGCCAATTGACAAACATGCACTACGTAATTGTTAATTTTTTTTTTTTTTTTGAAAATAAACAAATATATTAAAACAATTAAATTTAGTGCTTTTAAACATTCTAATCACACAAAACCTAAGGGAAATATTATTAAAAATATATATAAATATTAACATATCAATTAACTTTTACTTTCGTTGCAAGTGTTAATATCTCAGTCATAAGTAAATAACAAACATTGATGAACATGCGGTAATTGAAATGCAATTGAATTTACAAAAATTCAATTGACAGACAGAAAGCAGGTAATTGAATATGTGAAATTTAATTGCATCAATGGTGTGGAATGCACTAAACAAGTTGAGAAAATTAAACATACTCCAAACAATCAATCAAATGGCCAAGGATTTACTTAGCACACAGCTAGATTAATGAAACATAAAAACAAAATGACGCTTACAAAATAGAACATAAAAACCATTCTAACTATACAAAATCATAAGGAAATATCATAAAAATAGATACATAAATATTAACCTATCATGAAGCACACAATAGTGTTACCTAACCAAATAATTAAAAAAAACTTAAATGATAATTAAATTAAATTATATACAGGTAAACACACAGAAAATGCAAAAGGTGCATTACTAAAATCTAATTGGATCAGTCAACTGCAACAAAACATGCTTCCAACACTAAACATCATGCCAATAATCAATCAAATGAGTTAGGCACCAAACCATTAGGCCATTCACCAAATTGCTGAAACTAAAATCACAAGTTCTCAACTTTTCATAATTCCTCTAGGCATATATGAAGCAAATCCTACCAAATTCTCACCCAATAACAAGGATTTTTCTTTCTCAATAACAAAAATATCATATTAGCAGAAAGTCACCATCTTTTTTTCTTTTCAAAACCATGTATACAAACAGCAAGCTAAAAAAACCTTAGCAAAACATTAAGAAATAATTTTATTTTCTTCTTTTGGTGTGAACAAAATATTTCATAATTGAAAAATACATAAGAAATCTTACTTTTTTGTCATTACATAAGCAATCTTACTAAGTTGTTAATCATCCTCGTAGTCCTTTGGGTTCAAGCACCAGTAGAGACTCTACAACACAAGCACCCACCAACTTGTTAAATACAAAATCAATTATACTAATTCATATTAAGGGCTAATTAAAGAAAGCTACCTAAGAGCAACTCCACCGATGCGCCAGGGCTAGGGCAAGGAGGGGCCCAAGCCAAAAATTGCGTTCCAGCGGGCCTTTTGTGCCCGGGCTGGGTGTGGGTCCCACAAAATCGGGCTGGCCCGAAGGCAAATAGAGCCCGAGGGGGGGAGTTGACGTCATGGCTGATGTCAGCAGGCAGTTTAATTTTTTTTACTGCTGGCGCGTGATTTTCACGTGCCAACGATAAAAAAAATTTAAACTTCCGTGCGTTGACGTCAACCCTTCATTTCCGCCAACGGCTAGAAGACACGTGGCGGCCTCTGGGCGCTCCAATTGGTTTTTCTCCTCCAATCCAATGGCTACCCTTTTTTTTTTTGCAATAAAATTATGAAAAAGTTCGAAAAAAAACCAAAAAAATTCTGGAATTTTTGTGCTATAAATACCTATCAATACTCTTCACTTTCAACACTAAATCCTCATACATTTTATTCTCCTTCTACTATTATTCACTTTCTACTCAACATTTTATTCACTTTCAAATTTTTTATTTATTGATCATTTTATGGCTTCTTCTATCGAAACCGGAGGCGCGTGGAGCACCATGGAAGATGTTTTGTTGTGTGAGTGTTGGGTCCAAATTAGTCATTGTCCTGTCACGGGCAATGAGATGAAATTCTCTCATATGTGGAGAAAAATTTATCCCGAATTTTGTGAAAGATCGAGTTCGACTCGTACGGAAATGGCATTGTCTAGTAGGTGGAAAATTCTCAATAAAGAGTTGGGAAAATGGAGAGATGCCTTAGCAAAAGCGAGGGACAACCATAGAAGCGGGGAAAATCTTATCAATGAGGTAAATTATTTGTAATTTTCATTTTATTAATTTTAATGTCCTTTTTTTTTTTTTTTAAAAAAATGTTTCTTGCATTTTCAATATTTTGTTAATATTTTTTTCATTTTTAATATTTTTTTTAATGTTTCTTGCATTTCCAATATTTTGTTAACATTTCTTGCATTTCCAATATTTATTTTTAAAGTTTCTTGCATTTCCAATATTTTGTTAATGTTTCTTGCATTTCCAATATTTTTTTAAATGTTTCTTGAGTTTCCAATATTTCATTCCAATGTTCCTTGCATTTCCAATATATATATATTTTTAATAGATTATGCAAGCGCAAATGTGGTTTGGTGCTATTAGGCAAGGCAAAAAAACTTTCAACCATGACCAATGTTGGGAGATGGTGAAGAATTGTTTGAGATTCCAAATTATTCCAATGGGTCTAACCGTTGTATTGAACGAGACACCACTCCATGATTCAATGGCATCAGATTCGCCTTTGGATTCCCCGATGAGTCAAGACTCACCCATCGAAAAGGAGCTGAGGCCTATTGGTCGAAAGGCGGCGAAGGCGAAGAGAGGGAGTAAATCTAGCAATGATACATCAAAAATTTTGGAGCAAATTGCAAGGCACAGCACCATGAGAATTGAATTAGACATGAAAACCCAAGCGGACGAGAGGGCAATTCATGAAGAATATGCCAAAGAGAGGGAGTATGTACGCAAACAAGACATTGAGAAGAAGGATCGGGAAACCATGGCCATGGATACAAGCCATATGTCCCCTAAAACAAAACAATTTTGGAAGCTAGAACAAAGGGATGTTATGAGAAGAAGACTTGTCCGTGACAATGGACCTAGCAACACGGATTGGTTAAATGATCAAAACCATTAAGTTAGTTTGCTTGCCTTTTATTTCATTGTATTTTAATGTTTTGTATTAAAGTAGTTGTAATTCACGTATTTTATTTAATTCATAGTAATTCTTAATGACTTGTATTGGTTTTCTTTATTTAATAAAGAAAGCATTCAATAACATACCTTTTTATTCAACACATTCCATACATCAACAAAACATAATTAAAAGGAAAAACCACAACCAAAGCATAATAAATAAATAAAAACATCAACACAAAGACAAATTAAAAATTCCGAATCTTGACTTCACTTCATTCACCGTAATTGCCTTTCACGGCCCATAAATGCTTCACCAAGTCAACTTAACATCGTTCATGAATATAAGACGATTGCATCTTCGTATATTGATCAATCATACGGTTCATGAAACGACCGTCCCTAACCAACGGTTCATGCTCCAATGGTTGTCCATTTGGCCCCATGGGCCTTTCATAAATTATTGTCAAGGCCGTGTTCATTGGATCCGATTCGAACATGTCCTCTACATCATAATCATACTCATCCTCCACAATCATGTTATGGAGGATGATGCAAGTCATCATAATGCTCCTCAGCACCTCCTCATCAAACATACGCGCAACACCTCTAATAATTGCCCACCGAACTTGGAGGATGCCAAAACACCTTTCGACATCTTTCCTGTATCTTTCTTGATAGACAGCAAATAATTTGTGCTTCTGGGATTGGGGATTCGGAATTGATTTGACAAATGTGGTCCACCTCGGGTAGATGTCGTCTGCTAGATAATACCCATTCTAGTAGACGGTATTGTTGATTTCATAGCTGATATTTGGGGCTTCACCTCTCAAGACATCGTTGAAAACTGGGGATTGACCTAGTGATCGGTTCATAATTGTATATCATTTTGTACCCTTCTAGCTTATGATTTGGTTATGTTTTTGAGTTAAACTTGTGCTTTTAAT
>NW_018921815.1:63215-101838 GCF_002207925.1 Prunus avium
AAGAAGACCACATGGGTTGGCAGCAAAAGGCAGCCACAATTGATCACCTTTGATCCCATGTGAAGAAAGCTTGAGGTGCAGCATAAGAAGTATGGGATGAGATTGATTCCAACCAAACTAACATAGACCAGATGAAGTGTGAGTTATGGGTTGTATTAAAAGATGAAGGATGGTGTGGAAATCCATCATGATGTTCCTCCCTCTTAGCCGTATAAATAGAGAAGCCTTCAAGCTTCAAATCACACCCCAAGGGGGGGGAGCTCTCAAACACTTCTCTAGAGCTCCTTTCCCTTCTCTCCCTCAAATTCTCTTAGTTTTCCTTTCTAGTTCTCAATTCTAGCTTTTTTTAATGTTTTCTTAGTTGTAATTTATTTTTCTTGTAATGTACATTCTTTTCTTTAGTTTCAAGTTTGATTAGTTTCCACGTTTCAATTATGGTTCATGTTCTTATTCATTATGCTTATAAGTTAATATGCTAGTTTGAATGATTGATCACCATTTAGGCTTGCATGTTAGCTATCTTGGTTTGAATTAAGAGTAGACACTATGCTTTAATTCGAATTGAACTATGAATAGGAAGAGTATGTATGGACATTCGACAACAGGGATTAGATACATGCTTGGTTGTTTAAATTGTTCTTCTATGCTTAATGGGTTTCTAATGCTTAATTTTAGGTTAGACAACAAATGATCAAATTAGGGAATTAGGAACACAAGGTTATGACCACACACCATGGCTTAATCATACTTTAGCTAGAATCAATCCATTAATCTAATTGAACTTGGGAACTTATCTGCTTGAGTTAGTTATTTCTTTCTTCCTTGTTTTATTTATTTCCTTTCTTTTTCATTTCTGTTTTGTGTAGGGAAACTAAATTGGATCATTCAATCACCAATCCTCGTGGGATCGACCTCGCACTTACATATGCTATACTACCAAACGGCTCGTGCACTTGCGAGTATCACAAGTTGAGGATGCAGCTTAATCCATTTTGGTGGAGCTAAATCTACACAACAGTTGTTTAAATTGTTCTTCTATGCTTAATGGGTTCCTAATGCTTAATTTTAGGTTAGACAACAAATGATCAAATTAGGGAATTAGGAACACAAGGTTATGACCAAACACCATGGCTTAATCATACTTTAGCTAGAATCAATCCGTTAATCTAATTGAACTTGGGAACTTATCTGCTTGAGTTAGTTATTTCTTTCTTCCTTGTTTTATTTATTTCCTTTCTTTTTCATTTCTGTTTTGTGTAGGGAAACTAAATTGGATCATTCAATCACCAATCCTCGTGGGATCGACCTCGCACTTCCATACGCTAAACTACCAACGGCTCGTGCACTTGCGAGTATCACAAGTTGAGGATGCAGTTGAACCCATTTTGGTGCAGTTGTATCTACGCAACACCTAGCACGTTCAAGTCGTTTTGAGATCTGGCAACTCCGAAAAAGGCATGCTAAACCCATGTATCGAATTCAGCAACGGCTTCGAGGATGATACTTTTTTGCCATTTCCTATTTCCATAATCTCTTTGCCAGACAGTTGGGCAATTCTTCCATTGCCAGTGCATACAGTCGATGTTTCCAATCATTCCTGAAAATCCTCGAGCTTCGACTTTTTGTAAAAGCCGTTGGAGGTCCCTAGGCGTAGGTTTGCGCAGGTAGTCCCTGGTGTACAGAGTTTCGACTGCTCACAAAATCTAACCAAGCTCTCCAAAGTAGTGGACTTCCTCATCCTGGCAATCTCATCCACCTGATCAGCTTATGAACCATACGCCAGCATTCGTATAATAGCTGTAAGCTTTTGCTCCAAAAGAAGTCCCAAAAGCCCAGCAGCATCACACTTTTGAACAAAGTATGCATCGTAATTGCAAACATCATGCATGACTTTATTGAACAAATGGGGTTGCATTCTATATCGCTTTTGAAAATCAACATCAGAGTACAAAGAAGTTGGGATAAAATAATCTTCCAAAAGATTCTTACCCCAAGATTGCCTATCTTTGTCCACATTCGAGCCACGACCAACTTGTGAACCACGGCTACGACCTTGGCTTTGTTGATCAAGCAAAGCCATTGTTATGGCAACTTGTTCATCTTGTTCTTGCTGCACCCTTTTTCCTTCAACTCGTATTTGCCTTCTTTTATTAGTTTCTCACTTTTGCCTCTCCAAGCATCTCCTCATGTCTGTCTAACATTGAGAATGGAGTATGAATTCTAAAATATGAGAAATGAAAATATAGAGAAGATCTGGTGTGAGAGGTATGAGCTGAGCCTATGGTTTTATAGAAAGATTTAGGCAAATAGGGATGACACATGGCGCGATTTTAGAAAGTGAAAATCTTATCTGAAATTTGAAATTTGAAATCGAAAATCTTCTCCGAAATTTTATCCGAAAAATTCATTCGAGTTATGAGATATGAATTTTATAATAAATATTGACACGTAGGAACCCAAAACTCTTATCCAAAAATATTATCCAAATTAGTTGTTTAGGTAAAAAATGAAAAATGAATAGTATTTGCCCTTTGCCATGGCAACGGGTGGAAACACACCTTACTTTTTGCAAGGGCTGCCACTATTCACGTGAATAGTATCTACCCTTACCTCCCCTTGCCCTTTGCCGTGGCAAATGGGTGGAATTGGTCTAAGTAGTAACCTTTTATTCAAATATCATATAAAATGTTGTTACTATGGGTATGGGGTCTTGAAGCACAAGGAGATTTTACTCATTGGTGTCAATTAGGCGGTTTGTGGACTTTTGTTTGTCTACATGGCGTTTTTGGACTGATAAGTTTTATGTTAGGTCAATTTAGTATTTTAAAATAGTCCCTATGTTTTACTCAATTAGCAAATTTAGTTCATGTATTTTCAATTTGACCAATTTAGTCCCTATGTTTTACTTTGTTAACCAATATTGTCCATTTTGTTAAATTGCCGTTAAAAAATTCATTTAAATTATTTAAAATTATTAAGTTCTATTTACAAAGAAAACAAATATGAATTAAAATAACAAAATTTAAAAAAAAAAATTCTAGAAACCCGACAACCTCTATGTCCTTCTCTCATGCAACCACCTCCACCATGAGCAATCCCAGTCACCACCATATTCTCTCTCTCTCTCTGTTTTCTAATTGTCGAATCCCAACATGGCAACCAAGTTCTTCAGTTTCTTTTTGCTGATTCTTTTGCTCTGCTACACATTCATTGCAATAAAGTGCCCAACCCTTCAATATCATGAGTACAACAATTGAAGGTTTCCTTGATGGGTTATCTCTTGTAGCCATCAACGAATCGGGCCCTAGCCCAAGTGAGGGGCACTTACGAACCAACAAACCCTTGGAGGGATAAAGAAATCTGGCCCGAGCCCTCCCTTCCCTCCTCGATCCATTCCACCCCACCCACAGACAACTCCTTCATCTCTCTTTCCTCTCTCTTTCTCTCTCCCTTTTTGCATCCCACCCATCCCCACAAAATATGAGTGAAAAAAAGATTAGATTATTATAAATAAACCCAATCCTAGACATGTATTTATAAAAAAAACCCACACACTATTTAAACATAGAAACACACCCAAAATCAACCCCAAAATCAACAATTGTATATTTTTTGGGTGTGTTATAAATGGGTTTTGAGTGTGTGTAATGATGGATTTTGGGTGTGTTTATAAAGTGTTTTGGGTGTTGGGTTTTTTTATAATTTTAGCCCCCATTTTGGGTGTTTTAGTGAAATCCCAAAAAAAGATTCAACATTAGTATTGGCAAGCAACTGATGGTTGTGGTGTTGGGTTGGGTAGCGGCAGCAGCATGAGAGAAGAACACATAGTTTGTTGGGTTTCCAAAAGTTATTTTTTATTTTTTTATTTTTGGAAAAACTATACTTTAGTCCCTAGAGGTTTACTGTTAGTATCGAAATGGGACCCAAGGTTTCAATTAAATCAATTTCATACCCGACATTTCAAGTATTACCAATTTACACCCGGCATTACATTGACCGTCAAAATCAGACGTTAAATACTGACGTGGCAGTCATTGAACCCACCTCATAACCAAACAACAGTTAAAAAGAGACCAATATAGGACCCACCCACTAACCAATTCCTAAAAACAAATTATATAAAATAAAAATTAAGAAAAAAAACCTACCCAGCCCCTTCTCTGTTCCCCACGCCGACCCATCATCGGTCGTCACTCGCTCCATTTCCTCAGCTTATTCTCAACCTCTTCTGTCTACCCACTCGTCTGCCCCAACTGAACCTAACCAACAACCCACCCTACCCCTGACCATACAACCCTAGCAACAATCCCATAATAGCAAAATTACACAGAACAAACAAAAATGGAGAACCCCACCCGAAGGCCCAACCCCTACGATACAATCTGTAACTCTTAGGCAGGCGTTCGCGGTGGCACAGGAGGGAGGTGTTGGCGGTTGGCGATGTTGGCTCATGGATATTATGAGTTGTGGCAACCATCAAAACAACCTCTTCTCTCTTTGCAGACAACAACTAATTTCAAAAGGGAAAGATAAAACAACCAAATCACCAAAACACACAACACACAACACCATCAAAACAAAACCAAATGGCAATAACCAAATCCTTTTTTTTTATTATTTTTAAATCTCACTCTAAAAAAATCCATCATAAATAACCCATTTCCTCCAATATCTCTGCATCTATCCATGGTGGGCTGCATCTCTCCATCCTAGCTCTTTCTACATCTATCCACTACTTCCATTTTCTCCACTGCCCTCCATCATTAATGGGTCGATTCGATACTAGCTATGGGAGAGGTTGTGGGTTTTTTTGCCCTGTCCATGGTGGAGATTTGGGTTTAGCTTGTTTTTAGTGGGAATTATATGGTTATGGAGATGGAGAAAGAGTGTTGGAGATGGAGAGGATAGAAGATAACGAAGTTGAGAGTTGAAGAGAAGGGGTTGGGGTCTGCAACTCTTAGGATTTTTAAAGTTTATTTTATTTTATTTTATTATTTTATATAAACTTAATTTTTTGAATTGTGTAGTGGGTGAGTCCTATAGTGGACAAGTCATCAGTTAACGTTTGGCCAAACGATCAACTTAACGGAAGACTTAAATTGGTCAAATTTGAAAGCCATTGGGTGTAAATTGATGAAATTGAAACTCAGGGGCCCATATGGAGAATGACCCCAAACCTCCAGGGGTTTTTTTTTTAATGTTAATCCTTTATTTTTATTTATTTATTAATATTATAAATTGAACTTCACAATTTTTTTAATGAATTTTTAAACTTTAATGAATTTTTTTAAGGTAATTTAACATAATGGACAACATTGGCTAACGGAGTAAAACACAAGGACTAAATTGGCCAAATTAAAAGCACATGGATTAAATTTACCAAATGTGCAAAACATAGGGACCATTTTAACATTCAAGCCTTAATTTTATGGAAGCAGTTGATTGTTTAAATTTTATATTGTTTTTGCTTATACTTGGTGCTGATTTTCATTTAATTTTTGAACAGATGAGACAGAGGCAACTATTCTATGCACTTGCAGGCATGCTGAGATTGAGATTAGGCGCTTATGCATATTGTCATGGATGATTTCAAGATGCTTTTGCTGCTCCCTCTCAAATATGCTTATTAAAAGTAAGGCTTAAAATTCTAATTTTCATAGTTTCCAATATCTTGCATATGCCTAGGCTGTTGCTGCAGAATTTTCTAACCGAAAGGTTTGCAATGAAGCTAATGAACTAATGAATAGAGTAATTAATATTGTGGGTCATGTTTCTAGCTTATTACACATAAAGAATGCATTATACTAATTAATTATATATAGTACTTGCAACTTGCATTATATTAATTAACTTTAGTCTATGTACTAGCTTGAGTGGCTTAGATTGAGACACTGTTGGGAATTCCCCTGCCAGTAAGTCCTCCTTCGCTAGTAGGAAACAGCAAAGTGTATGGCACCTTCACCGGTCCAACTCGGTTCTTCAGTTTCTCATCATTGTTCATACTTGTAATTCTGTCCTCAATTTCAGCCAGTTTCTTTCCAAATTTATCAAAGGCTTTCAATGGTTCAGTGTCTGCTGTCCATTCAGGAGTGTCTCTCTGCCCCAAATACACTTCATCAGTAGAATGCCTTGACAGAATTTCAATGAGGGCAATGCCAAGCACTGTCTGCAGCTGAGCAGTAATTGTTTTCAAGAAAACTGTATCGGGGCTGGATTCGAGCTCTTTGTACTCAGGAGTTCCCTTCTCAGGCATGAATTTTCGGCTTATAGTTGGGCGGTTGGGGAGGTATCCTGCATAAGGGTACTGTCCAAAGTTGACAGCTGCATGGAGAGCAGAAGCAGTCCATATGATGATAGTGCATGTTTCGACTAGGTCTTCGCGAGTCTGCATTTTAGGCCACCAGGGCTCATCTTTTTTGTCACCATGGCCTTCCTCTACAAGCTCCTTCCACCAGGATTGGAGTTCGGTGTCTTTTTGAATTATGTCATCAGTCTTATAGTAGAAAGAGCAATAGTCTTCAACCCAAGTTTTAATTGCAAACCAGATTTCAATCCCATCAACAGCATATGGATAGTCCTCGATCAGTAGGCGAAGACCATGTGGAGAATTTGCATCCTTGACTGCAACTCCTCTGTATTGATCAAAGGCAATGCAATGTAATTAGAATAAGAAATGGATATTTATTACTTATCTTTTGCTCATTTGAGTTACTTGTGCAGAGGCTATTAACTCACAAAGTGTAGATTTTTGTTTACCTCTTGATGAGATCTGCAGGGAGAGCTTGCTCGGTGAAAACCCAATCCTTATAAACCACTGATGACATCTCCATGGCATACCTAGCGGGAAAAACTGTCGTCTCCAGAATGCCGCCAGCATTAATCACGATTTGCCTGGCAAATGCATTTATGTTCATGGTGTCACGGAAGTGAGGATACAGAAGTTTGTAAATTGGGTGAACCACGCTTAGCTGCCTGTTTGTAGTTATTACAACTGGCTCACACGCTGCATGGGTGTTCAACCTGTGGCCAAAAGATAAAAGGATTATCAGAAACCCAATTCAAAGTATATGATGAATTCATTTTCTAAGATTTCTTTCTTTGAAAGATTAGTACCAGTGACTGATAAGTTGATGAACTCCAGAGTCATTTACAGCCACATAAGCTTTAGCCAGTTGCCATATGGAGCCTTCCACACCCTCTTCAGCTGGTGTATATACTTTACTAATGCGACCAAATTGATCTCCATCAGGATGAGGCAAGCTTAATTCAATCACCAATGGCTTCAAAGTTCCATCACTTTTCAAGAAAAGGATTGTTCTGCTAGAATAGATCTTGTTGGAAGTTGAGTTTATCCGCCTCAGGTACGGCATCAATGCATCATGATGATCCAATATGAATAACTTGTTCTGCTTGAGTGCCTATCCAACCAAATTCATTTTCATCATTATGAAATGATATAAACTCAAACGTAAGCTAATACAATGTAAAGGAAGCAAATCCAAGATATTACCTCATACACTGTTAGTCCATCCAAGTTGTTCCCTATATCCTGTTCTGTTATTCTACTGCTTTGATCTCCATAAACTTTTGGGTCTAGTTTGCTTGCTGGTGGAAATTCCTGCAGTTCAGTTAGAAGCAAATGTGATTAAAGATGAATAAAATGGACCCTCGAAGGTTTTGTTTGTTTTCATCCATTATCATTGGAAAACATCACACACACAAAATGTTGTGAAGATTATTACTTGGAGAAGACTAATGTTGACAGGGTTCACTCCAGCCAGCATTTCTCTGCCAAATTCTTCATCAGTCCTCCAAGCAGACTTATCCTCTGCTCCAAATCATTAAAACATCACAATTAGATAAAAGGAGATAGTACATGATATCATAGGCTATTGCTTAAAGCCTCTAAATTCAGAATTTCTCATTGGTGGAACCATATACCTTCGATCACTTGAGGCATGGGGAATCTGAGCAATTGTGCACCGTCAGTTCGGAAAATTTCCTTGAGCATCTCTGCAGGGATGTTGTCTCCGATATCCTTCAATAAACCTTCAGGCAATGGAATGCCTCCTATATAGAGTTTAAGCACATCTTCAAAGCTGTCAAACTCGCTAGGAGTCTTATCAAACAGGGCTTCTAGCTCTGGTCTAATGAATTGAACTATGGATTTCAGTGCATAAGCCAGAAAGTCTGACAACTTCAAGTGTCCAAATCGTTCATCTCTTGGCACATAAACGTTTAAGCTCATAAGAAGCGGAATCCTACTCTCGCTGTTAGGATCTGTTAGAATAAGATCAGAAAAATCTTAGTGATAATTACAACATCAGTTAATTAAAATCCAAATTAGTATATCAACTTTTAATGTAAAACAATACAAAATATGATCCCTCTTGTGACTGCTAATAAATGATTTGAGGAACAAAAAATTACACAAAGATATTTAAATGGCTAACCTGTCTTCGTTGGTGGTCTGCCAGTTCTTCCCCTGCGAGGGTAAGGGTAATCGCTAGACCCTCCCAGAGTTGGTCGGGCATATTTGGAACCCTTATCAGGGTTTCCTAGATCATTGTAGTAAGCATAGTCATAGACCCTGTCCCATTCCTGGAGCTCTCCCTTTCCATCTCCTCTCAAGTGTACTAGTTCTTCTTCTCTGTATTTTCGCAGTGGCAACGGTGTTTCACTTGGGAGAAATGTCTGCACAAACATATAGAAGGCTTGAATGTTAGTCTTTAACTTAAGATACAAGCCACAAATATTCTCATAATATACTAGGCTTGCACTTAGAATTTAAAACTTCCATCAGCTACAACAAAAACTACAGCAGATTGTAATGGATTGTGTGAATCATTCGTTACCTTGTTAACGAAGAAAACACGGTCTTTCGTGTATTTTTCTGCAGGGTACACCCATGAGTTGCAAACAAAGTGGACCCGGCCCTCATGAGGAACATCTTCAAGGGTGATAGTCTTAAGGAAGAACTCACTGTGATGATTGTTTTTTATCAAGATGGCTCCTGGAACTCCTATTTCCTCTTCCCAGTCAAAGGTAACCTTGAATGCAGAATCTCCTACTGTTAATGGAGTGATTGTGGTGATCCAGTCTTCCAGATATGCTGGCTCTCCAAGCTTCCCCTTAAACCCGTTTTCTACAAAAACACATTTCTCCAAGTTCAGAAAATAATTCCATATCTAGTACCCCATAAACTAATCAATTAATATTTCCAATAGAATAAAGTTCATCCGAAATTTTGTTCTAAACACCTCAAATCAGGTCTTAGTTGGAGCCATTTTATGCGAGTTGTTATAATTTTCAATGCATGTTCAAAATTTTATTAGGAACAGAACCTGCAGCTGTTTCTTCAGAATATTCAAAGGAAAACCAAAAATAATTGGATCTGAGTAAAAAACCATAATCAGAAAAAGGCTTAAAAGCTATGCCAACAGCCAACAGCCAACTGCATGGAGCTTCAGTTAACTGGTAGCTAGACTGGTAGTTGGCGTTCACAGATAAGAATAAGATTAGCTCTCCTGTCTAATCACTTCATGACATGACCACCATGATTTAAAAATCATTTCCATATCTTTCAAAAGCTTAATTATGCCAACTTTTTAATACTAAACTGGTTTTTTAATCAAATTTTTTGTTACCAGAATCACTTGCATACATACAGGGCAGAAACAATGTTGGGGCACCTTCAATCACAACGAGAGAGAGTTGGAAGGGGTAAGCTTAAGACCAATACTAAATGCCTCATGACTGGACCCAAAAATAAAAAATAAAAAATAAAATAAAAAAAATAGATTAATTGACCCATGTGCCCCTTGAATTGTCAAAAAGCTGTTTCCATTGCCTGCCTATATCAGACTTGCATTCAAAATCTGACTTATTGGACCTAAAAGGCAGGTGTGCATTAAATAAGAAAACAGATTAATGACATAATCTGTAACCCAACTAATCTACCAAGGAAAGAGATATAGTTGTTGGTTCATCTTCTTAATCTTGTCATAATTGCTTCAAAGAAAAAGAATTACAAGGAAATGAAACAAGAGCAAAACTCAAATTGGTTTCATGTCATGCATATTCAATCAATGAAGCCATAAAAGCTATACATTTTTAATGAAAATTAAAGAGAGAAAAAAAAAACTCACCAGAGTCTCCATGATCAGCACTGATGAGCTGCAGAGAAACCCTTTGGCCTACCAGTTCATGCACACGATCAAGAACAGAAGCGTTGAAGTCATTGAAATCCAACACATTTTTCTTCATCAAAACCACAGTCCCTTTGATCTTCCTACTGTTTTTCCCATTCTGCTCCTGGCCTGTGATTTTGTCAAAGAGGTTGTGCAACATTTTGTTCGGCTTTCCAAGAAGTAAGCAAAGAATCTTATGATCTTTTTTTGGAGAAAAAAGTAGCTGTTGTTGGTGAAATGAATTGAAAGTTGGTATGGATGAGTGCAACAGGGAGTTGTGGTGGTATTTATAGGGAGAAAGTGAGCAATATTGCAACTCCATTCTGAGAAGCTTCAGAATAATAATCAGTTCATGTGTTCAATTTCATTTCATATATGGGCACGTTCATTTAATTGTCTTACTTTTTCTTTAAAAAAATATATGATTTGGTTCCAAGTCAGCAGTCTCTTCTCTGGAAAAAGTCTTCCATGACCTTTATCTAAGGATATTATTTGTAGGGCTGTATATTTCTAGGGATGGCTTGCAGTGGGCGTAACCAGGAATTCTCTCAAGGAGGATCAATATATAATATTTTTTTTTATATGTTATAATTTAATGTCATCTTCTAAAATCATAACCGCATCGCACAATGAATTACTCAGAAATAATTTGACATGAATCAAATCATAATGCATTGCTCAAAAGAGAACTAAATAGCTAATATTGGGAGATTTACTTGACTAATGGCCGATTCAATAACAAAAAATAGAAGAGAACTCAATAAATGAAAGAATAGAAAGATTGAAGTTAGAAAGGAAAAATGGAGTAATAATGAAAGGCATAATCACAGGGGAAAGATCAATTAACTAGAGTTAGAAAGTTACAAGGGTAATTGATCTAGAAAGTTAGAAGGGTCAGCTATAAAAAATAAAAAAAAACCAAGAAAATCAAATATAACACATAACAAATGCATTTGTTGCATAATTTGGAGGAGGGTCAGCTAACCCTTGTGGGCCTTAGCTCCCTCCGCCATTGGCTTGATGATGATGGTGACCAAGGGGAGCATAATGCAAATTAACCCATACTAATTATCCCTTTAAGATTAACCCTTTGTTTATAGAAATTCTATATGCATCACATTTGTTCTTTACTAAAATACGGATTCTGTGTTAAGATATATAATCAATGGTGTAGCTATAGTATATGTTGTGTTGATACGTTTCACATGTTCTCGGTAATAATATTAATATTTTAATAAAGAACGGACGTCATGTTCTCGGGTCTTTTCCATTTGGGAATAATTTGTTTATTCTTATGTTCAAGATCAAATTCCAAAAGACTTTGTTTGTGGTTTAGTGGGATTAGTTTAATCACAACACAAAACAGACATCCACATTGTTTTCAATGAAAACTATGTGTGAATCGAATCGATGCGTACGTGATCCGTGTGTAGCTCAGATCTAGTAGTTTAATGTTAATACATAACAATTATACTAATTAACAACCCTTGCGTGAAATACACACTAATTATTAGTCTATCTTAATCTTTATCACACAAGCCTAATAATCCCAGTTATCAAACCTTCCGTATTGTGTAAAGCATGCCTACTTTGACGAAATGGTTTAGGGTTTTGTTAAGAGACGGAAATTTGGGACAACAAAATTATTGGGATAAAAAAATTTAGTAGTATTATCCTTCATTTTAACATGTAAGGTTAAATGGCGCATTAGTGCAATTACCAAACATGAACGTTGAGAAAATTGGGGGAAAAAAATAATAGAGTGTGATCTTATCATTTGAACATTAAAATAGTTGTTATCTCACCTCATTAATCTGAACCTGGTAGGTAACAATAGCTTTTTTCTAATCAGCTGCTAATGTGTAATTCCATGAATTTTCGTCTCCTACTATTTGGAATTAGTCTTCTAATTACTTTCACATTGAAGATTGAACATAAGATTTAATGGCTTAGGTACACAATGCCGTGAGTATTAGGTTAACTGATTAATTATTAATTTGCCAACTGTGAAAGCAAAAACACTAATATGAGGGATTGAACTTTAATTAAGAAAAAAAAACCACTTCACATGCAAGAAAAATTCTCTGCAAAAACCACAGTCGCAGAGAAAGGAAAGCTAGCAGTTTGGTGCTGTACCCAAAATTAGAAGACGTATACGTAACGTGGGGTTACAATTTGAATTAATTTGCACCATTTCCTCTCATGTGAATTGACATTTATCGTGAACAATTGAAGCACTTCATACCTAACTATATTACCATCCATTAATTGAGCATGCAATGAATTAGATTTCAAATTTATAGTTGCACCATTATAATCAAGTAGATTGTCCCACAATGTTTTGAAGAACCTAAAGTTGGATTACCCCGATCAAATTGTGAAGAGATCAACCGAAAGCTTAGATTATTAGGTGGATAAATATTGATACTAATTATTATTAGGTCGAGAATGCAAGCTAACTTAGATTAGGGTTGAAATTAACCAACAAAATTTGATCAAATTTTACAATTGTGACCAAGTCTATAGTCCATGCGAGTCACCAATTTGGTTTTGATTTGAACAATTTGGATAAGTACTATACTAGTTTACAGAGATATTAGGGGTCCTTCAATTTCAAATGGGCTACGTTTTATTTTTAATTTTTAATTTCCCAATTTGTACAAGGAGATTTTTTTTTTTTACACAACAACAATAATATTTTATTAATGAGGAAAATGAGTAACAAGTACAAAAAAACAAAAATATGTTCTAGAGGATTAGGCGAGTACTCTACACCAAACGAAGTGTAGTGGTCATTGGTGTACCAAAGTAGCCTACTTTCTCAACCACGAACGAAAAAAGGAACCTTGTCTCCAGGGCATGTCCTGAGATTTTGAGGGCCCTGTGCAAAACTTAAACAAAAGCCCTCACATCATCTAATATGAAAATATTTATGATAAAAGAAATTTGCCATGACTTAATACCATAAGATAATTTTTTTAATAACTAAAATTCATCTTCGATTAGCATGCAATGACAAATATAAATCAAATTCACAAAAATTTTAATGTTTCTATTTGAGAAAAAAGGAAGAGGAAGAAGACATGAACTTTTTTTGTTTTGTTTTGAGTGGGTGAAAACATACACTACAAAAAAAATTTGGTTGATTGGAGAAAGCTTGTATATATTGCTTTCCTCTTCTTTGGTGTGTTTCCTTATTTTTGTTTTTTTAACATGTTTTTCCTTTTTTTTTCTTGTTAACAAAAATAGAAGAAATGTAAATACAACTACTTGAATGACACAAGACTGACTCAAATTTGACTTGCCTACTAAAATCAAGGTGTTGATTTCCAACTCAACCAAATAGTTGCTTGTGTTATTGGGATGCATGCTCAAGTATATATATATATATATAATATACACATAAAAAAATTTCGAGGCTCTTACAAATCGGGGCCCCTATAATGTGGCACCACTTGCACACCCTTAAAGCCGCCCCTGCTTATCTCCGATAGAGTCACAATGACAATTTGGATCAATAGAATAGAGGCTGCTAAAACAAGGATGGGTCTAAAATCTACACAAAAGTAAACTCTAAATAAAATAAAATATGTTTTTAGTCCAAGTAATAGGTAACGTCATTAAACATTCTTTAATTCCATTTTATATTTAAGAACGAGGAATAAATATATGCTAAAGAAGGACCATATCTTTCATGTCACTGAATGTGACATCCACCAATCAAACGGTCAATGAGAAAAGTTAGATTGATAGATAAGATAGTCATGTGACCAATAATATTAAATTGAATTGAATTGAATGGAATGGAATTGGTATTAGGCTATTAGCATACGCATGGATGGACCCTCATAAGGCTAGACATGGGTAAAAGGAAAAATAATAAACAAATCTCATACTTGCCATTCGTATGGATCTTTGACTTTAATAAATTCGTTTGTTTTATTCAATAACTATTTTGTACAACTTTACGTATATTGTATACAACAACGCATATCGCATCGATGTACGTACAATTTGTTACATGTACTTTGTACATACCAAATTATACAAGTAACATCATTCATGCAAATTTGCAAGTCAAAAGCGTTGTTGAAAAAGTTGGTTAAGGTTGGGCTATGACTCTCATGAGGAGGGAAGAAGTTCCTTGCAAAGTGGCAACATGATAAGCTTCTTTGACTCCCAAAAGCCTTGAAAAAAGAAAAATACGATGACTCCTTGGACAAGTCATAAGGTTAGTGGTGGTGGAGGGGGGATTCTTTTATTTCTTATATTCCATTCTATGTCTTTGCTTTTTATTTCACAATATAAAAATAAAAAATTCCTTGTTTCCAGTGGTGGGCTTAAAAGCCCAAATTGAGCCCACTTTCAAGGCACGTGAAAAGTGAAAGAACCCATACCTCAGACAAAAAGCACCTCTCTAAAGTAAAACTAAGCGATTGAAATGAAAGCATAGTTGAATTATTAAAAGTCAATAGTGTCATTACTTTTTTTTTAGAGTAATTCTTGCATGTTCCAGGTACACTATGTGGCTGGTGTACCATCTAATACAGATGTAACATATGAAAATATTATCTAGTATTATCCTATGTGTATTGGATGGTATACCAATGATGTGGTGTACCCATTCAAAAATTTCTCTTTTTTAGCCCTAACTTTGAGAAGTTGGTTTTGGGCTAATGTTTAAAACTTTGATATTTGGTGACCAAAAAAGAGTGGGCTGCTGGACTTGATCAAATCGGTTTTTAATTGAATTCGTTGATTCTGCGGTTTTTATGCCAACCCCTATTTCAAAGTGCCTCACCCAATTTTTATTTAATTTTTGTTTTAAGCATTATAAATTAAACTGGATTAACAAACAAGAGAACAGTTACCTTTTTTTTATTATTAACGAATCTCTGTCCGGTTTACAATTTTATTTCAATAGCTAGCCATGTCATGTCAAGTCATGTGTGGCTGAAATTAGAGTTGATGGGTCATTGCCAGGGTAGGAATATGTGTATGATATTGGTGCTGGTGTTTTACTGCTACAGAGTATATATTATTTATACAGGTGGAGAGGAATAGGTAAAAATGGTATGGAATTTAATACATACAAAAGTTAATGCATCTTTTCTTTTGGTAAGTGAGCAAAAAATGCATCTTCCTAGATTAGGTTGTAAAGGAGGGTTGCACAGTGTGCACGTCCTCTTACACCCGAGTTTGATCCTCCTTACATTGCCTAGATTAGTTTAAAATCTCGCATTGTAAAGAAGGGTCTCACTTGGGCTGAGGTCTAGTTGGGTTTGGGTCTAACCGAACTGGCCCAACCCGACTCATTTTTGCAACCTATCCGACTGAGTAAACGACTATCCATGTCAGCACAACGGAAGAAACTGAATTCGACCCAAGTCAAGCCTACACTTTACGTGGCACTTACTAAAACCATCATGATTAGAGGAGCTTATCGTGGTCTCCGTTGCACACTATCATTTTCTCCCAAGTCTCCAACGAACGACCCGCTTCTCTCTCTCTCTGAGACTGAGCGTTACCACGCAAACCGTACTCTCTCCGTCCCAGCCCGGTTCCAATTTTCGCGCTCTTCGTATTCTCTCTCTATGAACCCTAAGCTTCAATCCTGAATCCAAAATCACGCGCATAGATTCAGTTTTTAGAGTTTCTGAATGGATCTCTCCGATGCCCCCTCGTCAAATTCCATGGACGCCTCCATCTCCGGTGAGTAACTTTTTACGCAGCTTCTTCAATTGATTTCAAATTTTCTCTATAATTATACAATCGCATTTCGCGGGCTTGTGTATTTGAATTGTTGCAAGCAAAAGTAATTTTTAATAAAACAAATCTGTTTTTCATATTTTGTTTTTACTCAGCTGAGCTAAACGTGAAGGGCCGAATCAAATGGAAACAAAAGGTTTCAAAATTTTGGCCTTTTGTGTTTCAAATAAGAATAAAAATCGAACCGTTATTGGGTAGGCATATGGAATGGAAGAATTTGTGTAACTGACGTTGAATCTGCCGTATATAATTGTTTAAAAAAATTCCAATATAGGAAATTAGTTGCATTTTTGTTCTTTTTGCAGATTAGATATCTTAATGTTCCATGTAAGTTGTACTTAGCAGAGCGTATGTTCTAATCTTTTAATTGCTCAGGACTGCGTGTGAAGCAGCACCGGGAACTAGAAAGCTTAACACTTACAGCGCAGCCATTAAAGACATTAAAGTATTTCATGTTGGGTTTTGGCCAATGCCTTCGACAATTTATGGCAAAAGGTGGTTGGCTTGTGCTTCTATTTATTTTAGCAGGAGGTATAGGAATGCTTACTATAACTATTGGTGGACCTCAAGAAGAGGTATTTTTATGCCCATTATTTATTTAATTGAATTGCATTTTTATGCCCACTTTTGGACTTTCCTTTATTGATTTTATAAATTAATCATACTGCAGCATATTCAGGAGCTTGTTCGTTATCTCCAATTCGGACTCTGGTGGCTGGCTCTTGGTGTAGCATCATCAATTGGCCTTGGTAAGCAATAGCATGAAATTTTGATTTTCTGGTGGATAGAGTTGACCTGTTTTCGACAACACTCGGAATGATTTTATTATATTGTTCTTCTATGCAGGATCTGGTTTGCACACTTTTGTGCTATATTTAGGGCCTCATATAGCTCTGTTTACTATGAAGGCAGTGCAGTGTGGCAGAGTTGACATAAAAAGTGCCCCATATGACACCATTCAATTGAAAAGTAGTCCTTCATGGCTGGACAGAGACTGCTCTGAATTTGGGGACCCCATATTTTTATCGCAGCACGGTTCAAGGGTTCCACTTAGCACCATATTGCCTCAGGTTCAGTTAGAGGCTATTCTATGGGGAATCGGAACTGCACTGGGAGAGCTTCCTCCTTATTTCATATCAAGAGCTGGTAACTACAAAACAAGAAACTATCTTCTTGTACTCACTATCTCGATACTCTGCAATCTTCATAGTAAACAATTTCTAGGCAGGAACAGCCTGTTAGAAAAACTTCAGCTAGTCTAACTTATCCATGCACTTGTGTTTGTATGTGCTCGCATGTTCATCTTTTACTTATTTCATGGCCCTTTGTAAGTCGGGAGTATATCTGGATTCTTTAACCTGACTACATAGTGTAAGGGTGAGTGAGTTGCCTATGTTGAACAACTAATTTCTCCCTGAACGAATTTCTGAATCTCTTCTAATCTATGATTATGTGCAGCTCGTATATCTGGCGAAAAATTGGAAGTCATGAAAGACTTGGATTCTTCTTCAACTGAAGATAGTGGAATTGTAGCTAATAGTCTGAACCGGATCAAATTATGGCTTCTTTCTCATACACAATATCTGAACTTTTTAACTATATTAGTTCTTGCTTCGGTAATTTTTCTTCCTCTCTTCTAGCAAAACTTTTCTAATATGTCATTGCCCGAAATGAGGGTTTGGAGATGTATTTTGGATACCCCTTTTCCCTAAGGCTAATTGTACTCCCTCTCAGCACGTTCTGTACTTAGTTCCCTTTTGGGACCTCCTGATGTGTTTATCCGAAATAATTTTCAGGTGCCCAACCCTCTATTTGACCTTGCCGGTATAATGTGTGGACAATTTGGCATTCCATTTTGGACGTTCTTCCTATCAACATTGATTGGAAAGGCATTTATCAAGACTCACATACAGGTTTGTTGCCTTGTAAGATATTTCAACATTTTGAAGCTTCATACTGTCTGCTCATTTCACAAACGGTTTATGTTGCCCCGTAATTGCAGACACTTTTCATCATCTCAGTTTGCAACAATCAACTTCTGGACTTGGTAGAAAATAAATTGATTTGGGCGTTCAGCTTTGTCCCTGGATTTGGTTTGGTTGTGCCCGACCTCGTCGCCAAATTACATACTGTGAAAGACAAGTATATGCATGCCTCTCCTCCAGTGCCCTCAAACAGCAAGGTAGTGTTTTCTGTGTTATGGCTTGAGTATCTATATGTTATGTATAAGTTAATATTACAAGTGTTTGAGCCTATTTGGAGTGTTTCATATAAGATATACTTTTCTCCATTTTCTGCTTTCAGGAGAAAAAGTGGGACTTATCATTTAGTTCGATTTGGAACACTGTTGTGTGGCTCATGCTCATGAACTTTTTCATCAAGATTGTCACAGCAACTGCGCAAAGCGTTCTCAAGGAAGAACATGAAAAGGAGTTGACTGCATTGTCGAACAAGCCGCATACATCAGAACAAAAAAATAATGGGTGTTGCAGCCAAGCATCCGATTGAATTTTCCGAAGGTCATTCGGATTTGATTAATTTTCTTTTCTAATATTCAAAGTTTTGGAATTTAGTGGCAGAAATTTTTTTGTATCTGCCAGCCATGATTGTTTCGCCCAAAGCTTGAACCTACTTATCTCTGTTTCAGTTTGTACATAAAACAACCATGCCATGAAGCATAAGTTAACCCGTAGAAGTATCTACATGTCTTGTAGGGGATCCTATTTGTACCATTATATCACCCTCCTGGGAAATTCAGTGGAATAAAATTCATCTAGATATCAGTGTATTTTAGACTAGTACATGACTGGGGAATGATGTTCCTGTGCTCCAGCTGCATGCAAAGAGAATTTTGGCCATTTCTTGAACTTTCAATGTAGAAATTCAACGTTCAAGTAAAAACTAATTAAGATTCTCCATTCAAATTCAGATAGCATGTAACGCAATATTAACACTTTTGACACTGGGGACTTAACACTAAAACAATTACAAAGCACAAGTAGGTAGGTGGTAGGCTTTATTTTACAATTGCAAATCATAAGACTCCATACACATTTTGGTCCATTGGTTGATGATGAAATGAGCATCATAAACTGGAAAACAATATAAATCTAAACACTTTCTTTTATAGATATCATCAAATCTCCCAAAACCAGTGGCTAGTGAGGCTTGCAATGCTTCAAGACTAGGGTTTGCCTTGGAGACCCTCCTTGGGTATTTAATTTTCATGGTTTCCAAAGTAGAAATTACTGTATCAAGCAAAGCCCAGGTGGGTTTCCCATCTGAGGTCCTGGGAGAACTGAGAGATTGCAGCTCTTGGATCACCATCAGCAATGGTCAAGTAGTAGTGAGCAGTGGCATCATCAACTTGCATGCTTCTCTTCAGTGACTCAATCACCCTCTTCTTACTCTGCAAATCAGTTGCAGAGCAAGAAGACGTGCTTGAGCTGCCATTGCTGGTCGTTTTCTGGAGCTCAGGGCCGCCTTCCAAATACAGCACAGCTACTTCTCTCTTAGCACAAGTATCCACTTCAACATAGCAAGTAGCCTGCAAAAGCATCTCCGGATTGCTTATCGGGATCAGCAATCTCTCACGAGAGTATATTCCGTGCTCGCTCATCGTGTTGTTTAAACGCTTTATGTCCATCACCTGATCACCATTCACCACAAAACATTTTAATTAAAATCTTGACTTTTTTATTTTCTCGGCGACCAAACACATATACCTGAACAGAATACTTGACGGCGAGACTGGCGATGCTGTCGCCACGGACAATCCGGTGCGAGATGGCGAATTTTCCGAGAGAATTGTCTCTCCAGAAGTTTCCAGACGCTGGCTTTCCGATGATATGCTTCAGATTCCAAGGGGCTTTGAAGGCTCTGGTGACGATCTCCTGATCGGAGGCAACCGAGTTCCAGACTCGGCAGACGCAGCTGGAGCGAGCAAGGTCGGGAATCGGGAGCTTCTCGAAGATGAGGCGGAGGGTGTCGCAGCAAGTCAAGGCCGAGAAGTGAGAGTTCATCGGAGATATGGTGGAGTCGGAGAAGTCTAGGATTTCAGTGGTGGTGGTGGGGTTGAGAGGGTTGAGGATGTCGTCGTCGTTTTCTTCGTCCCCGCAGCAACCCATTGTCGTTTAAATACTGAGAGTAGATGCTGGGGTTCTTTTGTAGCTAACGAACTAACAATCAACGACGTGCACTAAAATTTCAGACAAGTTTTGAGTTGTTGGACTGTTGGGTTTAGCCATTTCCCTTTGTTGGGCCACGTAGACAGTGTGGCCCGCATTTTAGGGCCCACAACATAGAAGCCCTTCTTGTACTAAAATACAAAAGAAAATGTGAAAATATTTTTGGGTGGTTCTTTATTTTAAATAAAGATCCCAACCATTAATTTTCCAATCCTATTTATATGGACTAGCCTCTTTGCACGCACTTCCGTGCCTGCAAGAGGCTTTTTTTTGAGATTTTCTATTTAAACCCCGCACTTCTCTTTGTTCACCCCAATACTTAAATCATTAAGCTGTAAGTTTTATTATTGTGTAAAAAGACAAAAAAGGTCATCCAACTTAATAATTAACTCTAGTATATCCATACACACACCCCAACTTCTTGTTTACAAACTCACTCTCTCTCTCTCTCTCTCTCAACAATACCTAAGGGTTTGGGGTTCCATATGTTTGTGTTTTTTTTTCTGCTGGGAACAAAGAAAATTGTGGGGTTTAAATAGAAAATCTCTTTTATTTCTCATTTTTTTCAGTTTGGAGTGTATTTAAGGGTAGTTTGGGAAGACACTGGGGTTTTCTTAGAAATTATGAAAATTTCAATTAAAAAATGGGGTGAACTTAGAACATGGGGTGAACTAAGAGAAGTGTGGGGTTTAAATAGAAAATCTTTTTTTTTTTTAAAGTTTAAATTTATTTTAGAATTAAAAAAGATAATGGGTAGTTATGTTCCATAAAAATAGGATTCATTATCTGATTTTTCTTTTAATTTTAATTTTTTAAAATATGAAAACGTGTGAATTTACCATATTATCCTCATTTAATTAATAATTTCAATTCTTAATGTTTGCATTAACCAAGGGCATTTTCTGGTATTTTGAATGTGTCACCATTCTCTGTCTTTTGCTTTATATATACTAGCCTCTCCGCACGCGCTTCCGCGCTTGCAAGAGGCTTTTTTTTAAAATATTTTATTTTATGTTAGAATTAAAAAAGATAATGGGTAGTTGTGTTCCATAAAAATAGGATTCATTATTTGATTTTTCTTTTAATTGTTTTTTAAATATGAAAAGTGTGAATTTACCATATTATCCTCATTTAATTAATAATTTCAATTCTTAATGTTTGCATTAACCAAGGGCATTTTCTGGTATTTTGAATGTTTCACCATTCTCTGCCTTTTGCTTTATATATATATAGAAGATTATATTGCATGAATAAAAAACTTGCAAAGAAAAAGAAATATATGTTGTGATATAAATTAAACATATCAACCAGCTTCTTTTCTTAAATTTAGAATACAAAATACAATACATCACAGCTTCAAAGATTCAGCAGAACAAACGTCTTCATCGAGGCATCTTGTACAGTAAATAAGAATTTCCGAGCATCCATGGCAGAGAAAAAGGGGACCTAAAATCTAATTTCTAAATCAACTGCTGGCTTGGGAAAAAATATTTAGAACAACATAAAACTCATCAACTTCACCATCCATGACTGTGGCCGAGACCGTATGCATCAGAATAACCAGTTGCATGACCATGATGGTGGTCATGCCCATCATCATGACCATGATGCTCACCGCTTTTTGCTTCATCAAACATCTTCTGAATATGCTCCGGGATGGGCTCTTCCTCAACCTTTCTGACAGATGCAGGCAGCGAGGACACAAAATAAGCAATATTTTCAGCTACCTCATCAGCTGCGTCCTCCTATATCACCCGATGAAATAAATCAGCTTATTTGAATTTCCACACACCATGAGTAAGAAGACCTTGAAACAGAGTAATTTCTTGAACTACTTTGCCATGATGTTCAACGAAATATTTAGTTCATCCATGAAATGGAAAGTAAAATCAAACTCTTTACTTTAGCATATAAGTAGGAAAAAACATTAGTATTTTGATTGCACTAATAGTATCATACATGAGGGCAATGAATAAAAGAGAACAAATAGAGAAAAGCAAGCATAAGATTATACCAACAGAAGGCCTTGTTGCTTCAAATTCTATAAAGAACTCAACACACACACAATAAAAGAAACTATCTGCAACTGTCTTCCAATTCGAATACCTTTTCGCCCTAGCCATTCAGTAGTAATTTTTAACATCAGATTCCAACAAAGAGCAGTGTTGTTTCAGTATTCATCAACATAAACCACAAACCAACCACCAGCTTCTTGACTTAGACTACAAAATTGGTAACATAGGCATAAATCCTTCCACAGACCACTTAACATATTCTACATTTTCAAGCAGGAACTAACTGGTTTTATTGATTTTAATTTGATTTTAATCAAGGCTGGCCGTCCAAAGAGTAAGCCTCCTAAACCCAACAGTTGTTGCTCTATATGGAAACTTACATAGAGACCACATGTAGATGCTATTCTCTGAATATACCATTACATCCTATCTATTACAGTCCTAAATATCTATTTGACAAGCAATACAAAGTCGCATTCAGAACCTAACGGAGACAAATTTCATATCTTTCTACCATTTAGAATTCGAAACAGCATTATCCTATGGAAACTGAGACCGAACAATTGTATCCCAAATATTGAGATTTGTAGTCTTACCACATACACGAAAAACAAGCAGTAGCTACTGAATATATCAAATCCTCACCTGAGGCCACCGTCCACCAGAATGGGTGACAAAAGTTGCCTGTGGAAGTGCATTTGCAACTCGGTTTCCCTCTTCACTCCATTCCTTGGACCAACTGCTAGACCAAAGCACTTGCATCGGCACACCTATCAGTCCATCCGAGCCACCCCACTCTGCTATATCAAAGCTATGATTTAACTTCTTCCCCATTCCAACAATTGCTTTTGTCCCATCCCTACCCTTCAAAAGAAGTCTATGCGCATCCACTTCCAAAACATCAATCCCCCTTGAGCAACACAGCTTAATCAACCATGTATAAGCATGTGAAAACCTCAACACAACCTCCCTAACCACTGGCACTCCCAAAACCCACAAAGGCAAAGCACCCGTCGATCTGGATGAGGTATCAATAAGCGTCACACTCCTCACGGCTTCCGAATTCTCCAAAACCCAATTTGCAATCATCCCCAAAGCTGAATCATGCAAAACCAAATGCACAGGAGCCAAACCTACGGTCTCAATCACTTGTCCCAACACCTTACCAACCTCATCAGGACCCATTTCAATTGGCTTTACAACCTTTTGTTTTGGCAACCGAGATTCTATTTCTTCATAGGGAATCTGGCCAGTTTCAATTATCTCATCAAATGCCCAAAACAAACCCTTCTCTTGAATTTCACTATAGACATACCAAAACCTCCCTAAAAACCCAGTTGGTCCCTCTCCAACCTCCACCACCGATTTATCCGAAAACCCATTTCCAGGTAAATCAAACGCAACCGCACGAACCCCTTTAGAGCCTAAGGATTCAATAACTTTGCGAAAAGAGTAGGAGCTAAGACCCAGCCCATGAACAATAACAACATTTTCTGCTGTTATAGGACCTTGCTCAGTAGAAAAAACTTCAACGGGGTTCTGGTTTGAGTGAGTCTGAACCTTTATAGTGCGGCCCTTGGAGTAGTGTTGGCGAAGAGACGTGGGCAAGCTCAAAAACCAAGACTTTGGGTCTTGTGGGGACAGAGAGGAGAGAGAAATGAAGAAGAAGGTCACAAGAGAGACTGTAAGAGTGAAGTAGAACCAGAAAGCGAATGGATTTTGACCATTTTGTGGTGCAACTGGTGTTTCTGTTGGTGAAGAAGTGGGTTTTGATTCTGAAGGTTGGATTGGTTTGATCTCTGATGACCGTTTCGGCTCTTGTCGTTGTTGGTCTTCCTCTTCCTCTGTGATGATCACCATTGAAGAAAGCTTGAAGCTTTTAAAATGGGGATTTTTGAGCTTGAACAGGAACAGGAACAGGAAGTGGAACTGGAATTGGGTTGGTTTGAACTTTGATCTACGGAGTAGAACTGAAAAGTAAAGTGAGAGTGAGAGAGGGTGTGTGTAAAGTGGGGAGAAAAAGCTCTGAGCTTTTCCTATTAAAGATTTCTTTATTATTTTATGGCTGTAGAATGGTGCGACCTTTTGTGTCGTTTCTCGTTTGAGTTTGGGTAAGAAGGAAACGACATGTCGCTAGTGATCCATTTGCGAAATAGTTTGCAGCTAGGACCAAATTGGGAACCAATCCTTGAAAGCAGGAGAGGGTCCCTAATTCCCAAAATGCAAAATCATTCACTTCTATCTTTTTTTTTTGATGAAATTCACTTCTATCTTTATTCTTTCGTTCAACATACCTTAAATTTAGTGACTTTTCTAATCCAATTCAATTATAGACACCAAATGAGCTTTAAGTAAAAATTATTTAATGACGGTTTGTAATGAGAAATGCTAGCAACCTTCTCTATAATATTCTCCTTTGGACTTTTTCCCTTTTCTTCATTACATGTGTCACTTTTCTTACACTAAAAATAATGTCATTAATGCATCCCACAAGCTAATTTTTGTTTTCCAAGCCTTATCCTTATTAAATGTATTAAATTTTTTTTTTACCAACTTTGTTACCACCTTATTAAAAAAATTAAATAAGAAAAGCAGCCTTTTTATTTTAAAAAGTTTTTTTTTTTTCAAAGAGAATGGTTTTTTTTTCCACAACAAAAATATGTCACTTCCACGATAACAAATTTATAGTCATTTGACAAAAAGATATGTTGTAGTTATTATTTTTCAGGTATTTAAATGTTAAGATAAGCACCCAAAAAAAAAAAGCATAATAGTAACAGATAAATATCAATTATACCAATATCCATTGAAAATAAAAAATAAAATTTTAAAATAGAAAGTGATATAATATTTTATTAGCAACAACATATTCATAGTAATTTTCACAATAGTTAATTAAAAAACATTTGTTTACAAAACTAGTTGTTATATATAAAAACAAAACACTAACCTTTAGAGTAAAAAGGTGGTAAGAAAAGGTGACATTTTTTTTCTTCTCTAAACTAGCCGTTTTTTTTTTTAAAATTGATTTTTTAACAAGGTGGTAAGAAAGTTTTTAAAAAAACAACCCTATAAAAAAGTTAATATATTTAATAAGGGTAAATTTGGAAAACAAAACTTAGCTTGTGTGATGCATTGACATTGTTTGATGTGTAAAAAAAGTTACACATGTTAAGAAGAGAAGGGAGAATGTCCAAATGAGAAGGTTAGAGAGAAGGTTGTTAGATGTTGTCAATGCACAATATTATGTGGTTATGGGGTCAGCTTTTTAAGACTTATCATATGATCTTGCTCGAGAAGTACAAACGAAGCCATGAATCAACACAATAAATTCGAGTATAAATATGAGCAAAACATTGGAGATTAACGCAATAAACACACAATCGGAGTTTTACCTATAAAAACATAAATTTTGAGGTTAAGAAGAATAATATGTTTGATACGTAGTGGACTAGACGAGGAGGAGGTGGGTGGGGTATGAGTTCTGAGCATGTACGTAGGTGTTTCTCTTCTTTATATACCTTGGGGCAGAGCAGAGGAACAAGTCGACTCTATTTGCTTAATACTATGAAAATTATTAATTAATAAATTATTGTTTCTTCCCATGAATTTGTCAATATTTATGAAAAACTATTACAAAAATCAATGGAAATCAGGAATCAATTTAATAATCCTCAAACCTAATTCACAGAATATGGAATTTAGTCCAAAAGCAATTGGTCATGGCTTCTTAACTTTGAAATTGTGGCTTGCACTGGTGCAATGAAGTTTATTGCAGCTTCTATGTGACTTGCCAAATGTCCAGTAGCACTTTAGGTGAAGTAATACAAAGTCCATGAAAATAGAAAGAAAAACACCATTTTCAGAATATATATATATGACAGCTATGTGTTTTGGCTACGGTTTTTGACCTCTATCACCGGTTTGTGTACTTTTAGTGACGAAATAAGTGCCTGTTTCTTTAGCAGCGCATAAAACCGCCGCTAACCGTTGCTAAAAGTCAATGTAACGACAGACAGAAATAGCGCCACTAAAAGTAGATAGATTATTCAAATCATCTCTTCCCTGTTCCATGTCCATGACTTTTACATTTAATAGAAAAGAAAAAGCAAAACCTCGTTTTTTTATTTATACATATATACCCAGATTACATGAAAAATCTCGTCCAAATGATTTAATTGGATATGTAAAAATTCCCCATGCTGTTCAACAAACAAGATCGAAATGGAAAGAAATTTAAAATTCTCCTCTCGCATGTTATCATTGCTCAATCCTTCTAGGTAAGCGCTAAAGCTAGATTATCCTGATGAATCCTGGTATTGCTACATCCCTACGAATATGTACTGCTTCCCATACTCTATCCGATCTTTCAAGCCTTCATAGAACATAACCTGCATAGTGCAAGATGAAATCATAACTTTGAAACAAAACTATTATACTAGAAATAAGAACGAGAGCTTGTTCAGGAAAGAGCAACAGAATAATGACAACAAGATCATTTAGAGGCCAAAAGCCGAACTGCCTATGATTCACCAATGACCAAAACACAGTAGGTCTGAATTTTTCCTTTTGGGACGAAACAAGGCAATAAACAAGTGTGGGGGAGTGCATGTCAAGGAGTGGCAAACCTATTAGAATAAATTTTGGCTATTAGGAGTTGCAGTCGTATTTTCCTATTGTTACCAAGCAATTGTGGTAAAGGCCAAAAGAAAAAGGATGACACATACAAACTATCACTATTCAACATACCATTAGACCAGGAAATGGCACATCCCTTTCAAGTGTGGACCAGTATATGCCAAATGAGAGAAAACTTAAAACCTGCAATTGCGCAAGAACATTAAGGTCTAGTTCATATGTTCGCAAATGCATGCCTGATATGTGTTGTTCTGTCAGTGTTGTGTGCAGGTGCATGCATTGATGGGGGTGGGCAGGCAATGACCTCCAGTATTTTACAGAGAACTATTGCCCTCATGGTGAAAGTGGATTGCGAGTAAGCTACTTTTCTTTTAATATTTCTTATAACAATCGCAGATGTTATAAATGAAAGAAAGTTAGGAGGAGGATGAATGAGACGTCCATCTAACATTCTCAATCCCAAACAAAGATTACAACCAAATCAAACTAACTAGTTTGGATGACACACACCAATTGAGTTAAGAGGCCAACAGTCTTCAAGACTCTTAATTGCCTGATCCCCATCATGATGAAAAACAGAGAGAAGGGGGAAAGAAGAGGAGGGACCATACATTGGATACCAAACACTAATAAAATGCCAGATTGAGTACTCGAAATTTACTTTCTTACATATAATTAATATCAAGCTAAATGCCTTCCAAAAAATTGAGCTTTACCCATTAGCCATGAATGTTAGATCCATAACATCTCTACTCTATGATCATACCCCTGACTTTCACAAAGATTAGCTTGGCTCTGAATGCATGTATTTACAGAGACAACTGGATGAGTCATTCCTTCCCCAAATGCCCCAGAAATAGTTCCCCGCAGAAGCTCCCTTCAAACTACATTGACAGATTAAAGAATTACTTACAACCTTCCCACAAGTCCATTCCATACATAGTTCACAATTCTACAATGCAAAACTTTACAAACGCATAATGTTATACATGCACTAAATACCAAAACCCTGATTTCTTTTATTTCCCAACAAAATTTTCTAATAAAGAAACAAAATGTTTTCCTTCAATTCCTATTGAAAACAAAATAAAAACAACAATTGGGTTTTCAACTGCTTCAAATTCCAAATATGTATAGCTAAACCTATCTGAAATACTCAATGGTTGCATTTGGCGAGAAGATTAGAGTTTTATTCTTTCATTTCTACTGCTTGATGTTCTCGCTATCCAAATAAAATAATAGAAGTGAGAAATTGGCGAATTGGAAGCTTACCAGAGAAGGGGTTTGAGTTGTATCGCCTAAAGCATGAATTTTGATCGAACTCGAGCTCTGTATCGCCATTGAAATAGCTTTTCTCTCTCTGTCTCACTGGTTAGGGATGAGGCGGATTTTGGCTTAACACGATTTTATTATAAAGGTTATCTTTTTTGTAAGTTAATTAAAAGGTCTTAATTTTAGTCCAGTTTAATATTTATAGCAAGTAATCGTAACGTAAAACGACGTCGTTACCATGAGCACTGAAAAGAAAGATCCTTTTTTTTGGGTTAATTTTTGGTCAATCTTCGTTCTCAACGGCAAAAATCATATCTTCTTCCCTCTCTGTGTGTTAGTTAACTGATACAAAAGCTTCATCTGTGATCTCTCTCTCTCTCCCCCCCCTACCCCGAGTTTTGTTACGATGCACTCACTGTCGTCACAAGTAGCGCGCCCTCTCTGCTCTCCCTCCTCGCACTCTCGCTACTTCCGCTTCCTCTCTCTCTCGCTCCCCATTTTCCACAGCTCCAAATCCCACCCCAAAATTTTCACTATTTCCCCGAAAGCCCCGCTCTTGACAGTCCGAAATTGCACCTCAATCTCTGCCAAGCCCTCTTCGGAGCTCCGAAACAAGCGTTCCAATTCCGACTCCGACGAGAAGCTCCGTGCCCTCCGCGAGCTCTTCTCGAAGCCCAGTGTTGGCATCGACGCCTATATCATTCCCTCTCAGGATGCTCACCAGGTTAAATTTCCAGTTTTTTGAAATGTTGTATTGTTCTTTGCGTTTCGTTTGAGGTTTTAGTGGTCTGTGAGGGTTTGCTGGCTGTAGGATTTAATTGTGTTTTGTTGGTTTGAACTATTCTACTGAGGATTATGAGCATTTATTCGAATTTTGCTTCTTTATTATTTTTTTTCGGCTGAGATTGTGTGTGGGTTGTAGAAAACAACTGGGTTTTGCTTATTTTGAGAGTTGTCGGTTTTTGTCTATCCTTTATTTTCTTTCCTTTGTGAAAATTTGATCATTTCCACATGTTTATGATTCAGCATGGTGATGGTGTGTCGGTTGTAAAATACACTTGAATTTGTCTAGTTTGAGATATTGTCTTGAAAGTAACGAGCTTTGCTTTTAGTTTTATTTATTTATAATCATAATTTTAGTTTGTGGTATGCGATAGTGCGCTGAACAATTCATCTGGGTTTTACTGTTTGAAGCATTTAGATTGTAAAACTAAGAGTTCGTTGAAGTTTTTTGTTTTGTTTATTAGTTTCGAAGTTATGAGTAAATGGGAAGAAAATGCTGAAATTCTTTTCATTATTAGGTTTATCTAAACAGCTTTGACATTATTCCTTTTTCGTTTCACTTCTTTATGTATCACAAGGACCAAACAGTCTTAGCTATTAGGTTCTATGTTTATTTTGCATATAGCTCAGGTGTTGTAGCATTTCTGCATTGGGTTCTAGTATTCCATGTTGCCTGTAGTAAATTGTAAGTGCACTTTTCATTTTGGCTTCAGAGTGAGTTCATTGCTGAATGTTATATGAGGAGGGCATATATATCTGGGTTCACTGGGAGTGCTGGCACTGCAGTCGTCACAAAGGATAAAGCAGCTCTTTGGACTGATGGGCGCTATTTTCTTCAGGTATGTAAAGATACAAAATCACTTTCACTTTTGCTTTTAGATCGTCTCTTGTGTGTTATTTCTTTACTACATGCACATCATGGTCTCTTTTCTTTTGAGTTTTATATTTTGTATTGCTATCATTTTGGAAGAATGGTTTCTGATTTTGTATCATCTGGCTTGAGGTGCAGCTCCTGATAATGTTTACTCTTTCCTATTGTTAGGCTGAAAAGCAGCTAAGCTCTAGTTGGATTCTCATGAGGGCTGGTAGTCTTGGAGTTCCTACAACTATTGAATGGTTGAATGATGTTTTGGCTCCTGGTGGGAGAGTTGGCATTGATCCTGTGAGCAATTCTTAGCCTCTTAAAATGGGCGCTTCACATTTCTTTCTAATAAGTTTCTAAGTCAAATAGCACTTGACTTCTTGAATTGCTTTCTTGTGAAATGTGGATTTTAACCAGCTCTCAGAAAATAAAGTTTCAACCATTTCAAGTAATTGATCAAGTTTCATCTTTCCTTTTTTAACCAATACACTTTTTGGTAATTTGATAATTGTACTTATTAAGCTTGATCATGTTTTCGTTGCGCTCCCCCTCATTAAAATTTGTGTCTTTAATTTTTAATCATTCTTTGTTCTTGCTTTGTTTGTGATGCCACCTCCTTTGTATTGTGAAGGGAGCAGTTTTTGTTTTCTTCCGATGCTGCGGAGGAGTTAAAGCAGGGCATTGCTAAGAAGAATCACGAGTTAGTGTTCCTGTATGATAAAAATCTTGTGGACGAAGTATGGAACAAATCAAGACCAAAGCCTCCAAACAAACCTATCAGAGTACATGACCTAAAGTATGCTGGTGTAGATGTCGCATCCAAGTTGTTGTCTCTGAGGTCTGAACTTGCTGATTCGGGTTCGTCTGCAATAGTTATATCTATGCTTGATGAAATTGCCTGGCTGTTGAACTTGGTAATACCTCTGAACCTATCTGTGGTTTTTTTTTTTTTTTTTTTGGTGGCAAAGATGCATGTTAACCCCAGTTATCAGCTATTCTCAGAATTCTTGATTTTTTAACCAAATATAAAATTGTAATTCAAAATTATTCATAAATGTTCATGCTTTTGTGTTCCATTTATTAATCCAAATGATGTGCTAATTTTTTTTTTTGCAGAGAGGCAGTGATGTTCCACATTCACCTGTTATGTATGCATATTTGATTGTGGAGACTGATAAAGCGAAGTTATTTATAGATACTTCTAAAGTGAGCGCAGAGGTGATGGATCACTTGAAGAATGCAGGAATTGAATTGAGGCCATATGATTCCATTCTTTCTGAAGTAGAAGGGTAAGTTTATGAGCTAAAACCTTTTTTTTTTTATAGGGAATATTTTTCACAATGTTGTGATTTTCTGCAAATGATTTCATGAACAACTTTAATAGGGGCCCTAACAAAGTTGTCAGGTAATGACACAGATATGAGGTCCCTTGGCTGTAATGGTCAGGCAAATTATGATGGCTTTCTCATTTTCATTATTTTACTGTCTTAGATGTTCATATTTTTAATACAGAGGTAAACTCATTTTGTTACACCAAACTATTAAAACCTTTTTTTCATTTTCAGCCTGGCAGCACAAGGGGCTAACGTTTGGTTGGATATATCTTCTGTTAATGCTGCTGTTGTCAAAACCTTTAACTCTGCTTGTGAAAGATATTATCAGAGCCTTGAAAGTAAACCAAAACGTAAGACTAAGATGTATGACGACTCAAATGGTTGGTCTGGAGGACCCACTGGAATTTACAGAGTGTCCCCTATTTCTTTAGCAAAGGCAGTGAAAAATGATTCTGAGTTAGAAGGCATGCGGAGTTGTCATTTAAGGTAATTATTTCCACCCTCCAACTTGATTAGATGCATAATCATATGTGCGCGCTCTCCATATCAGTGTTTGGTTGACTTCTTTGTTGATAATACTGAAGCTTAGTTGTTGGCATCATCAGACAACTGATCAGTAGAATGCCTTAAAAATTTAAGCTCTCATTTGGGTTATGTATATGAATTTTGTGTAAGAAAATACCTCCTAAGTTATAGCTAAACATGTATAAATTTGGTGGATTAGATATTATATTATCTAGTTACGTGTCCATGATTTTTTCCTGTGCTGTTGAGCCTGAGGGTGTAGATGGGGTCAAATTTGACAGTCATTGGAGTTTTTAGGTGAGAACAATATTTTTAATCACTCTATGAAGAATATTTTGAAAGGGATTGGTAGCAAGATAGTCTCCATATATGCATGTGGCTTTTCTTTCCCGATAAACCATATTGGAAATTCTGTTATAGGGAGAAATTCTATTTATACTTTCATTACAAAGACATATGTGGTTTAAAAGTTAAGGATATGGGTCAAGGTGATAATGTCTGTGCAGGGATGCTGCTGCTCTAGTGCAGTTTTGGGTTTGGATGGAAGAGCAAATTAAAAAGAATGTGAAATTAACTGAGGTAGAGGTTGCAGACAAACTTCTTGAATTTCGTTCGGCGCAGCCTGGTTTCCTAGATACAAGCTTTGACACCATAAGTGGTACATGTCAAACCTTTATTGTTTTTTACCTTTTTTTACAGTTCTTTGGGATTTTTACTTTTATTACCGTAGATAAGCATGTTCTTATCCCTAAGTTAAAGCTTATTACATGGATGTTTTCTTTTTGCTTCTTCTCTTTATTGTCCTTTTCTTATTTTTTGAGTCAATAGTTCCTTTGTCGGTTTCGTAAACTTCTCTACTCACAATTTGAATGCTTTTCCAGGTTCTGGTGCAAACGGTGCTATCATACACTACAGAGCAGAACCAGATAGTTGTAGTGTTGTGGATGACAAGAAACTCTTCCTATTGGATAGTGGTGGTCAGTATGTTGATGGAACAACTGATATAACGAGGACCGTACATTTTGGAGAACCTGCCTCGCGACAAAAAGAATGCTTTACTCGAGTTTTACAGGTACTAAGTACATTCCTTTGGTTTTCTGGGTAATAAACTCTTTTGAAATTTATTTACTTGAAGGCTGCATAAATTGGGTAAAGATATCTGAAGAGGGCAGGGCCAAAGGTCTCAATACTTTCTAAAGATTGGGTTTTTTTCTCTGGGGATATCAGGCAATTATGCAATGGTGTGCTTATTTGCATTGTTGATGTACTTTTAATTAACCGATACTTATTTGCATAACTAGAGTATTATAGTATTTATTGTACTCCAGATCCTCAACCAACACATACAGTTATGCAATTTACATAATTAATGCATTTTGATATTCTACTCCTTAGACTGACCAATTTTGTTTTTGAGATCCCTGGTTGTGTTTGACTTTTCTGATAGAGTTTGCAATGCAGGGTCATATAGCTCTTGATCAAGCAGTATTCCCTGAAAACACACCCGGTTTTGTCTTGGATGCATTTGCTCGTTCTTCCCTTTGGAAGATAGGACTGGATTACCGGCATGGTATTTTCCTTGAATTTCTATCAACTCATCATGAACTTTTGTCTTTGCTGAATTGATGATGAGCTCAGTGTATGTGTATTTTGTTCTCTAATGTGGTAGGAACTGGGCATGGTGTGGGAGCTGCGTTAAATGTTCATGAAGGACCTCAAGGTATTAGCTTTCGATTTGGAAATATGACTCCCTTACAGAAAGGCATGATTGTTAGCAATGAACCTGGCTATTATGAAGACCATGCTTTTGGCATTCGGATTGAGGTACCTCCTCTCTCTCTCTCTCTCTCTCTCTCTCTGTGCACTTAATTGTATCTCTATCAATAATGTTGATGCTAATTCTCTTTGTTGCTGTACCTTTTGACAATTTTTCTGCTCATGTCTTTTGCTCTTGTTCCATAGTAATTCACATGTTCATTCTCATACAGAATCTCCTCGTTGTGAAAGAAGTTGAAACGCCAAATCGTTTTGGAGGAGTTGGATACCTGGGATTTGAAAAACTCACATTTGTCCCCATTCAGGTATGCATATGGTGACGTAGTATAATAGTTTAACTGGTTATGGGTATGACCTTTGAAAGTGAGTGCAGAACCAATATGTTATTACAAGAATAGTTTTGGTTCGCCTCCGACCAAGAAAACCCAATTTGAAGTAGAGCAATCCCTTTATCACATTGGTTTTTAGCATGACTTTGGTGCTGAGCTAGAATTGGCCCTAATGAGTTCATTCAGTGATTTGTTCTTAAAAGAAGGCCTGCATTTTATGATTTCTTTTTCATGTGGTTTTTTACCATGCAGGCTAAATTGATTGACTTATCTTTGCTTTCTGCTGCGGAGTTTGATTGGCTTAACGATTATCATTCACGAGTTTGGGAGAAGGTTGGTAGAGATCAAGAAACCACCTTATTTACAATATTTTCCATTTGTGATATTATAACTAACCTTAAGGTCTCACAGGTGTCCCCGCTTGTGGATGGTTGTGCTCGTGAATGGCTTTGGAACAACACCAGACCACTTGTTAAGCTGTGATGTGATTCTTATCCATCCATCCATCGATCATTCTCCTCTCATGTACCCCCTTTGTATACAAGCACACCAGTTTACTACAGTGATGAGACAAATAAATAAAAATATATATACAAACTTGTATCATGATTGTTAAATCCTATTAATTTAAAGTTTCATGCCATATAAAATTTTGTCTTTGCAAGCGCTCAGGTTTCGCTTGCATCAAAGGCCATATAAAAAAATTTATAGGAGAAGTTGGTGGTTCCGTCCTCCGTAATTTTTTCTGCATTCTCCTGGAAGCCTTTGTTAAATAAATTCCTTCCATGTTTCACTAACAAATGTCTGGCCCAAGCATGGGCCACAAAGAATCAAACGTTTCTATAGGTTTTTTTTTTCTTTTCACATCATCCGATCAAAGACGGTTTTATTTTTTCCTTCTCTTTTCTTGGCTAAGGAAAATGATGGTTACTTTTCTCATCCTGCTTCCATGTCTTTCGGATCATCACAGTTTTGCCGGTACAGCATCAGATAGCGAAGAATACATAGTTGATATTGCTTTTGCAAAGTGTTCCTTGGCTTGAGGCCTCTTGATCTGGAATGCGTTTCAAGTCAATGCAGTGACACTAGGATATATAAATTTCAACTCATATTTCCTTCATCGTTTTCGATATCCAAGACAAGTAAAATAGAAGCTTACTTGAAAGTCGGAGTAAGCAGGCCATTTTCCGATGTGAAAGGTTCAAGAACCAAACTTACAGATTTTGCAAATTCAAAACCTCTCAACTGGACTCTTGGATCCTTTTGATTTCGTGCCTATTGTTCAGCTTTCTGAGGGTCTCCAGAAGAAGAGGGGTTGCGGCATACCCAAAAAAGAGGTGCACAGGACACAGATATATTATTAAAAAATACGTATAATAATATACATACGTACCTATATAATATAGTATTAAACTTGAAAGCGCTAAATTCTTTATACGGGTGATAACTCTTGAAGTAAAAAATCACAAGGGGACAATAGAGACTCGGATAAAGGCCTAATAGTAATGGATAATACTCTAAACTACTCTTATCCATAAACGAAAATCGGGGAAATTTTTTTAAAAGATAAAAGGATCCCAGTATAAATATAAAGAGTACATCAGCTCGGCTATACTATTTATTAAACAAATTAAAACAAAAAAAAATGTTTTTTTAAAAAACAATTGAAAAAATGGAGTACAGCCAAACGGCTATACTATTTATAAAAAACAGAGGAATAGCGCCTCCCACGTGTCAAAACCTGTATAGCCACGCGGCTATACTACTTTTTTAATTAAAAAAACAATCTATTTATAAATAAAATAAAATAAAGTAAAGTCCCTCCAAGCGTTTGGCCGCCCACGTATCAAAAGTCGTATAGCCGAGCGGCTATATTTTTTAAAATTAAAAAAAGACCGCGGTATAGCCGAGCGGCTGTACCTGTTTTTAATATAAAAAATACCCACGTATAGCCGAGCGGCTATACTTGTTTTTAAATATAAAAATACCCAAGTCTAGCCGACCGGTTGTACTCTTTATAGCTTGAAAAAAAAGAAGGTATAGCCGCCAAACTATACTATTTTTAAATAAAATAAATAAAGTCCCTCCTGTCGTTTAGGCACTCACGTGTCAAAAGTAGTATAGCCGGGCTACTATACTATTATGTTAATTAATTTTTTAACTAAAAAAATACCCGAGTATAGCCGCGCGGTGATACTATTTATCTATATATATAGAGTAAAAGGTAGAGAATGGTGAAACATTCAAAATACCAGAAAATGCCATCGGTTAATTCAAATATTAAGAATTGAAATTATTAATTAAATGAGGATAATATGGTAAATTCAGTTTTTTTTCATATTAAAAAAAATAAATATATAAACAAAATAAGATAATAGGTCCTACTTTATCTTTTCTTAATTCTAAAAATAAAATAAAAGAGAAAAAAGAAAACCAATTGGCACATGCTAGGGGCTAGTAATTTATAAAAAATAGGAGGACACGCCTAGCGATTAAGTGACCACGTGTCAAAAACAGTATAGCCAAACAGCGATACTATTTTTTATATATAAAAAAAAGACCAAAGTATAGCCTTGCGGTATACTCTTTGAATGTATTATATTTAATTTTTTTTTTATAAAAAGTTCCCTCCTTCTTGCATTAGTTCATACTATATAGATATTAATTTGCTATAAGTAATCTTGGCCTCTTACATTCGTTCATAGTTAGTAAAATACGAAACAAGAAAAATATGAAAAAAATACATATGTGTTTTATTTGGCAAAATTTTGGCAAATTACAACTGAAAAGTTCGTCCACTATATAATATTTTATTTTAATTTATTTTAAAATTTTAATATATATTATTTTTATTTAATAATATATGAAAATTATATAAATAATACGTGAATTTTGTGTGTATTATTGAAAATGTTGTAAAAAATGTGTATTAAACATGAAAAATACATATGTACGTGTACAAAATGAGTATTGTACGTTTGTTTTTTTTTCTTTCCAAAAAGGTGTGTTTTACCGAGTCTTTAAGAAGTGCAAGGAAACATATGCATTATTGAAAAAAAACGTGTGTGCATGTATAATATGAGTGTTAAACTTGAAAATGCTAAATACTTTATACAGATAATAATTCGGGAAAAGTAAAAAATCAAAAGGGGACAATAGAGACGCGAGTAATGGCCTAATGCTCTAAACTACTCTTATCATTAAACGAAAATCGAGGAAATTTATTTTTTGTTTTTAAAAATGATCCCAGTATGTATTATAAAGAGGATTGCTGCTCGGCTATACTATTTATTAAAATAATAAAAAAACTAAAGTACTGACGCACGAATATACTATTATAAATAAGAAGAAAAAAAAAACAGACGTATAGCCGCGCGGCTATACGATTTATAAATAAAATAAAGTCCCCCCTAGCGTTAAGGTGTTTGCGTGTCAAAAGCCGTATAGCCGCGTGGCTATACTATTTTTTTAATTAAAAAAGACCGAAATATAGTCGCGATACTATACTTGTTTTTAATATATAAAAAATACTCAGTATAGCTGCGCGTTGTACTATTTAAAGTGTGAGAAAAAAAAAGGTATAGCCACGTGGCAATACTATTCATATATTAAAAAAAAAGTACATGCGTATAGCCGCGCGGCTTGACTATTTATAATAAAAATACCCACGTAGAGCCGTGCAGCTATACTATTTATAATTTGTAAAAAATAGAAGGACCCGCCTAGCGATTATCAAAAGTAGTTTAGACTATTTTTTATTTTATTAAAAAAAGCCCAAAATTTAGCCGCATGGCTATACGGTTTGAATATATTATATATATATATATATATATATTTTAAAGTACCCTCATTCTTGCATTACTTTATACTATATAGATATTAATTTGCTAAAATTAATCTTAGCTTCTTACATTCGTTCATAGTTAGTAAAACATGGAACGGAAAAATACGAATAAAATATGTACATGTTTTATTCGGCAAAATTTTGGCTAACAAGTTCGGCCAATATATAATATTTTAATATAATTTATTTAAAATTTAAAATATATATTATTTTTATTCAATAATATGCTAAAATTATGTGTATATTACGTGAATTTTGTGTGTATTATTGAAAACGTTGTAAAAAATGTGTATTAAATATGAAAAATAAGTACGTGCGTATGTGTAAAATATGAGTTGCTTTTTCTAAAAAGGTGTATTTTACCGATTGTTTAAGAAGTGTACAGAAAACAAATGTATTGTTGAAAAATACATACGTGCGTGTATAATACGAGTATTAAAGTTGAAAACACTTAATTATTTATACGAGTAATAACTCTAGAAAAGTAAAAAAATCAAAAAGGGACAATAGAGACTCGAGTGGCCTAATAGTAATGGAAAATGCTCTATACTATTTATTTGAAAAAATTAAAACAAAAAACCCAGTAAAGCTGCTTGGCTACTATTTATAAAATAAACAAAGGAATGGCCCCTAGGCGCCCACTTGTCAAAAACAGTATAGTTGCGCAACTATACTATTTTTAAGAAACATTAATAAAACTGAGGGCTATACTATGTTTTTTTAAAAAAAGAGGACCAGCATAGCGATTAGGCACCTATATGTCAAAATTTGTATAGTCGCGCGGCTATACTATTTTTTAAGAAACGTTAATAAAACCGAGTATAGCAGCACAACTAAACTATTAAGAAAAAAAAGAAAAAAAAAAGGGACCTGCCTAGTGATTATGCGCCCATGTATAAAAATAAGTATTGCCCCACGACTATACTATTTTTTTTAATATAAAAAAAGGCCATAGTATCGCCCTGCAGCTATACTATTTTTAAGAAACATTGAATAAATGGCGTATAGCCGTGCGGCTATACAATTTTTATTTTAAAAAAGGAGGACCCGCATAGCTATTATGCGCCATATATATATATATATATATATATATATATAT
>NW_018921815.1:102877-114600 GCF_002207925.1 Prunus avium
GAGTAAAGGAAAGCTCATATAGAACCCATAAACATGATCAGAATGTTTTTCTCCATGTCTCTTAGCTTATCAATGGCCAAGTCAAATGGGTATTTAAAATAACAAATGTGTATTGCTTCAATTGGTGAAAACAAAAAAATCATGTTGAGTTTTTGAAATTAAAGGTGGGTGTTGATGGCTTCGTGAGTTGGAATTAGGGAAGTGGCTAGTGGAATTGGATGGAATTTGGGGGAGGAGGAAAGGAAGAGAGAGAGAGAGAGAGAGAAGGCTGTGGAAGTGGTGGGTTGATTTTTATTAACATTCTTTTATTTTTTGTATTTTATATTTAATGTTATTGCCTATCAATGGCCAAGTCAAATGGGTATTTAAAATAACAAATGTGTATTGCTTCAGTTGGTGAAAACAAAACAATCATGTTGAGTTTTTGAAATTAAAGGTGGGTGTTGATGGCTTCGTGAGTTGGAATTAGGGAAGTGGCTAGTGGAATTGGATGGAATTTGGGGGAGGAGGAAAGGAAGAGAGAGAGAGAGAGAGAGAAGGCTGTGGAAGTGGTGGGTTGATTTTTATTAACATTCTTTTATTTTTTGTATTTTATATTTAATGTTATTTTATTTTTCAGTATTTAGTTATTTTTAATGTATAAATTGACCAATTTGCCCTTATATTTAACGGCAAATTAGATGAAATGTTGACAATTTAGATGGCAGGAGGGAAATTGGCGAAAAAAGAGAGTTCATATCCTTAATTTTCCAAAAAAAAGGGATAGGGGCAAATCAAAAGTTAGGTACAAGTTCAAGGGGTAAATCACTAGTTTACTTTTTTAACAAAAAGACCCGACTAGCTACTAGCTCCTAGGCGGGTGCCTAGACGGCCGATTTTTCAAACACTAAGTTCTATGTTTATTTTGCATATAGCTCGGGTGTTGTAGCATTTCTGCTCTGGGTTCTAGTATTCCATGGAACGAATCAAGACCGAAGCCTCCAAACAAACCCAATAGAGTACATGATCTGAAGTATGCTGGTGTAGATGTCGCATCCAAATTGTTGTCTCTGAGGGCTGAACTTGCTGATGCTGGTTCGTCTGCAATAGTTATACCTCTGAACCTATCTGTGGGTTGGTTTTTTTGTCAAAGATGCATGTTAACCCCGTTTATCAGCTATTCTCATATATTCTTGATTCTTTAACCAAATATAAAATTGTAATTCAAAATTATTCATAAATGTTCATGCTTTTGTGTAAATCCAAATGATGTGCTAAATTTTGTTTTGCAGAGAGGCAGTGATGTATGCATATTGGATTGTGGAGACTGATAAAGCGAAGTTATTTATAGATACTAAAGTGAGCGCAGAGGTGATGGATCACTTGAAGAATGCAGGAATTGAAGTTATTTATAGATACTATAGTTACTTTTTCTTTCATTTCTTGGCTAAGGAAAAGAATGGTTATTTTTCTCATCCTGCTTCCATGTCTTTCGGATCATCACAGTTTTGCCGGTACAGCATCAGATAGCTCAGAATACATGGTTAATATTGCTTTAGCAAAGTGTTCCTTAGCAAGATGAAACCAAGACACAGGGCACACAGATACAAAGCAATATCTCACAGCAATCCAACAATCATAAGCGTTTCAAGTTGTATAACACAAAACATACAATAGTGTGCAGAGAACAATACATAAAGTAGAAAATTAATGGGAGTTTCACTAAATCACCCAAAATGGGGGTTGAAATTATAAAAAAACCCAACACCCAAAACACTTTATAAACACACCCAAAACCCATCATTACACACACACAAGACCCATTTATAAACACACCCAAAAAATATACAATTGTTGATTTTGGGGTTGCTTTTGGGCGTGTTTCTATGTTTAAATAGTGCGTGGGTTTTTTTATAAATACATGTCTAGGATTGGGTTTATTTATAATAATCTAAAAATTAATTAATCTGCAACACAAAATACATCCTCTTCTTAAATTAGAAAACTAAGGCATCCAAATCCTTGATTTGGCTTCCTAAGGAAGACACAGGTTAGAGCAGAGTCACAAACAAAAGAAGCCACCAAAAGACGGAGTGCCTGCAGTAAGAAACAAGATTGTTCAACATATGAAAGAGATTATAAAACTGTCACAAATAGATCAACCACTTTCAACACATGCTAGCTACTTGGGCTTTAACCATGTTGAATAACAACCGTGGTCAAGCAGCAACACTTTATTGAATATTCATCATAAACCAACTGCCTAAAATTTCAAACAAAATAGAAACTCACAGCTAAGGATTCAACCAGAGTAGTTTAAGGTAAATTACAAATGATAAACATAAATGATATATAACTCACCTCCTTCTTGCCCACTTGAGCAACTTGTACCTCAATGTCAGTGACAGGTACGTTCAATTCGCATAAAATTGACAGGCCAAGAATTGCAGAGATCGGACTTACATTGAGACTGTCAGTTATCATGAACATCGCCGGTCCTTTAAAAAATCCAAGAGCGTTATCATCTTTGTTACAGTGGGATTTGGGGTCTACGAATTCAACTGATTTCGCTTGTTTATTAGAGTGGATAAGGGTGGTATCAACAGCCAGCCGATACGAGGCTTCCTCTATTCCCAAAGGACGGTTCTTATAGCCAAATCCAGGGAGAAGCTTGGGACTCACTAGCATTTTCTTATGGTGATTTGACTTCAAGCATTGCTCATCAAGATCCTGGACACTTTTGTACAACTGACCAATGCATCCTTTCATAGAGTTATCCTGCATCTGTTTCACAACCTGAGTGGAAGAGTCAAGAAACTGAAGAGTAAATTAACAAACTCCTCCCCTGCTTCTGCATAACAAACTTCCTAGATTTGCTAACTATGAGCTTAATAGAAATCTTTTCTTCTTCCTCATTCGTGGCGTCTCCTAACATTCGAGATTCAACATGCTTCAGCAGAGTTTCAGTCAAAGGCATCTTTGATACTAATGAGCACATAAGCAACTACAAAACCTGAAGAAAGTGAAAAGATCATCAGAAACTAGCATTTCATTTCTTACTAGAAAATTAACTTTGGTGGTATAACAGATCATTTACCTCATCAACTCCTACATTGACTGTCAACTCCTCAATACTATTCCATCCCGTGAATCCGAGGTTCGTAACTATAGAAGAGCTTGTACAAGTAAATGGGGGCATCACTTGTAATTTGTAAATCATCACTAATTATAAATAAATCTGGCTGGACCTTTTACAAAGACCTCACCATCTTCAGCACCAGACGCTTACAACGATGACAACGAACCGTTTGGTAATAACTAAAAACAAGACTGTTCCGAAAATTTCTTCAATGTGGATTAGAACCGCGTGGGTTCGCAATCATCAAATTTCAGTTTCAGGTTGTCCAAGAGATATTCTGTCCTATTGCAGGGACGTAACAGCATGGCTCTACATTCTTCAGTTCGGAAAAGCTGTGAGTCAGAGCTCTCCACACTTCCATATATGTTGTCCATGCAACCAATTCCCAAGGGTTGGGCGCCCGCCTAGGCGGCCTGGGCTGGTCTAGGTGGCCTAGGCTGGTCTAGCCTTGTCTAGGCGGGTCTAGGCGGACGAAGGGCGGTTGAATCGCGCAGGAGCCGCTGCTTGTTAGGAAGAAAGACGGAGAGAAAGAGAGAGAGAGATCGAGACAGAGAGATGAAATCGAAACAGAGAGAGGAAGGAGAAGGGACGCTGGGAAGAAGAAGATATCTGACCTAATGTTTTTTTTTTTTTTTGGTCTGAATCATGAGGTGATCTTGGATGGGCCCCAACTATGGGTGGCACCTTTAAGCCTTAACCACAACACAGACTAATCCCCACTCACACCGGGTCGGCCCGTAAGGGGTAAAGTGTTGGCCAAAGTGGTGACTCCGTACGAGAATAGGGATCGAACCCCTGACCTCTCTTAAGGAATGAGAGTGCCGAACCACTCACACCAACCACCTTGGTTTATCTGACCTAATTTTTAATATAACTAATGATCGGTTCATAATTGTATATCATTTTGTACCCTTCTAGCTTATGATTTGGTTATGTTATTGAGTTAAACTTGTGCTTTTAATCCATTTTCTGTTTTGATAAGTCCATAATTTCATACACTTGCTTGCCTTCTTTACTTAGTGATTTTGCTTAGTTTCTCTTTATTTTGAGTCACTTACCTCTATTTGTGTGTTTTGTAGGTTAAGATAGCAAGAGATCACATTTGATGCAATCCATGCATGTTAAGGGCTGATTGGCATAAGAGCAAGAGCTTAAAGACAAAACCAAAGTTGGGCCACACTCCTTGTCAGTCCAGTTTCGTAAGTCACCTTGCAGGTCTCATTTCAGCAATCTGCACAACTCGGATGAGGAGACATTCTTCATAGAAGTTGTTCAATTGGGTGTCTAGTATAACATATCCAAAATGCAGCCCAATGGAACATATGTGGAGTCCTTAGCCCGTCCAACACTGAACCATGCTCAGGAGGATTTGCAGCTGCCAGCTTTGAGCCTTGGCTCCTCCTTTAAGCCATGTGCCTCACCCATGCTGCAACTGACTTTGGATCCAACATAATGAGTGAAGTGGGGAGGCATTCCAGCTATGAAAGTCTAAAGGATCAAGTTGGTACATGATGGAGCTATTAAAGAGAAAGCATGTGCATGCATGTAAAGCAAAGAAATGAAATGAAGTCAATTCCAGAACTCACCTAATTGGAGTGGTTGGTGTATTCCATACTTCTAGCGATTGGATTTCACTCAAAACTCACCAAATGACTCCTCCCACCGTATTATGATGTTGCCCAAGTTTTGGGCTCGATCCGAAATCAATAGGTGTTCCAAATTGGACAATTCAAGTTCAACGACAGATACATGCTTGGTTGTTTAAATTGTTCTTCTATGCTTAATGGGTTCCTAATGCTTAATTTTAGGTTAGACAACAAATGATCAAATTAGGGAATTAGGAACACAAGGTTTTGACCAAACACCATGGCTTAATCATACTTTAGCTAGAATCAATCCATTAATCTAATTGAACTTGGGAACTTATTTGCTTGAGTTATTTCCTTTTTACTTGTTTTATTTATTTTCTTTTTCATTTCTGTTTTATGTAGTGGAAATGAATTGGATCATTCAATCACCAATCCTCGTGGGATCGACCTCGCACTTACATATGCTATACTACCAAACGGCTCGTGCACTTGCGAGTATCACAAGTTGAGGATGCAGCTGAATCCATTTTGGTGCAGCTGAATCGAAGCAACAACTAACGGGTTGGGTTTTGTAAAAAGGCCTTAAACATTGTATTAAAATGGGCCTATTTTTACTTTTTTTTTGGTTGCAGTTTGTAAAAATATCAAGGTTACTGAAAATACAAAAATAAAAATAAGATAATATCAAGGTTGGAAAATATTAAAGTTTTCTTTTTATATATCTTATTATTTTGCATGATTTTGGTATAAATTTATAATTTATAATACAAAATAATTATTAAAAAAAAGGGTGCCTATGCCCCGAATACTCCTATAGGCTCTAGGCCCATGCCTGCCACCCACCTACTGCCTATAGATTTTTCGAACATATATTAAAAAGAGACAAGCATATATATGAAAATGGTGTATCATAAAATACAAATGGGACATATAAAAAATATTTATTAAACAATTTTTTTTTTTTAAAAAAACCCCTAGCAAAGTAGCACGGCTATACTGTTTTTTTTAAAAGGGTAATGATTTCCCCACTCCAATTTTATCCACTTACACTCCTTTTTTAGTTATAAAATGGAGTGGGAAAATCACCACTCTTTAAAAAAACATTTGAAAAAAATGGAGTACAGCCACACGGCTATACTATTTATAAAAAACAGAGGAATAGCACCTCCGATGTGTCAAAACCCATATAGCCACGCGGCTATACTATTTTTTAATTAAAAAATAACCAAAGTATAGCCGCTCGGCTATACTATTTATAAATAAAAGGGAAGTCCTTGGCTTCTACTGTTTAAAGGATTTTGGTATAGTAGGCAGCAGCAGAAGCCACTGTGCATGGTATTTGGAAGAAGATTTCGTCCCCATATCATCCATAATGAACTCGAAACTTATTACAACTACTTCTCCTTTCTTTTATTTATTTTTCTTTAGTTTTTTTACTTTAGTTAACTTTCATCAATTTTGTGTAAATCAGGTAGGCCTCCGCTTAGTTAGTTTTTCTAACGAGATTGATGAACTTAATTGCTAATTGCAACTACAGCAACAACTGATGAGGTCGATTGAATTATATATAGAAATAATACAATTCTTAGAAGAAACAAAAGCCGGCATTAATAACGTTCATTAAGTATTCTGCATAAAGAGACCTCTACTAGCAATCTTCATCTATGAGATAACCAAGCTCTCTTTATGAACTTTTCTAGATTCAGCTGCCTAATGAAGACATTAGTTAGAGCAGAGCCGCTCAGAAAAGCAGCCAACAAAAGACGCAAAGCCTACAATATCAGTAACAACACAAGAATCATCAACAGTTAAAAGGGGGGAGGGTGCAATGAAAGGGGCAACCTGAATTCTATAAACGTAGTTCAATGAAAATTATAAAAAATAACTCACCTCCTTCTTGCCAACCTCAACAGTTTCCTCCTTTATGTCAGTCAAAGTTACCTTAAGTAGATTTAAAACAAGAAAGCCAAGGGCAGGAGATATTGGAGTTATGAACAGATAATCAGTTACCATGAACACTGTCGAACCTTTCAAATACCCTTGAGGACTTTTATCATGCTTCAATTTGAGTGGAACTGTCACAGCGTTAACTAGTGGGAAAAGAAAATTAGGCATTGATATACCGGTTCTTCTGTGCAGGAAAGGAAAAGAGCTGTTTCAATATGCAAGAAATTAATGGACAATTATAATGGAAAATGCCAAACAACTCAACATCTTAAGTACATTTAGAAAAGAAAAAAAGACATGGAATTCAAAGTTCAAACCTTTTTGGGTAAAACTGCCGAAGAAAAGGATGAAGCTAAAGGAAACACAAAGAGAGATCTTGGACACTATTTTACAACTGATCAATGCATCCTTTGAAAGAGGCATCCCTCAAATGCTTTAATATGAAACCAAGTGGAACAGTCAAAAAACTGAGGGGCAAATTAGCAAAATCCTCCCCTGCTTCGGCATAATAAACAATATCCTTTGAGACGCTAACTGTCAGCTTAACAACAATCTTTTCTTCTTCCTCCTCATTCATTATGTCTCCAAGCAGCAGAGATTCAATACTTGTCAATATTAGTTGATCAAGGCTCAAATTCGGATTTGGAATTGGTGCAGGATCAAGCTTCAGTAGAGTTTTAGATAGAGGTTTCTTTGATACTAATGAGCGCAGAAGCAACTTCAAAACCTGGAAAAAAAGACCATGAGGTCAAAAACCACAAACACTACAGTTGTACTAAAAGAAAAATAAAACAATTGGCAAACAGCATTCAATTACCTCATGAGCTCCTATATTCAAAGTCTTTTGTTCAGTAGTGCTATTCTCATTCATGGCTCCAAGCTTTGTAAATACAAGATTGCTTGCCACCAATAACGGGGACATCACACGTAAATCATCAGTCACTATGAACCCAGCTGATTCTTTTACAAAGATGCCCCCACCTTGCTCAGCAGAGGATGAAACTGAAAGTCCGCACTTCACATTCATGCATCTTCCACATTGACACAGAACACCTTTGTAATGACTTTTTGACTTATTTTCGAAGGAGCATTGCCAACTGTCACACAGAAAGTACCATGTTGGCTCATCATTGTCAATTCTCAGTTTGAGGTTTTTGCAATGAGATTCAGCCCCATTGTGGGACATAGCAACATCTCTCTACATGCTTCAGTCTGGAAATCCTGAACATCGATGCTGGTGTACAAATAGTTCATGCAACCTATTGCTAGCGGTACTGAATGTTTACTGGCACGCCTGACAATTGTTCCCATTGGTATTGTCAAGAAACTCAAGAGAACATCAATAAAATCTTTGTCAGACTCTACGAAGATAATTTTGTTGCTCCCCTTGTCCACCACAGCCTTCAAGCTCATAATATTCTTCACAGTTTTATCAGCCATTGATACTGTAAGAAAGTACAAAGCGGTAAGTTGTTTTCCTGCTTAGACATGAAAGGACTTCAAAATACAATTCAAGTATGGCGAAAGTGAGACAAAATTTTGCAGAATTAATAGCTTGAAAAACAGGTCAGAGCTTGAGCAGATAACAAGTATATGATTCAAATCTAAAACCAGCGACCAACATTTTTATCAACATGGCTAGTCTGATCCTGAGTTATGCAGTCCATGAGGAGATTTTGAATGAATAACCTTTTGGGAAAGCTTAGTGAAATTCACCAGTCTTTCTCAGTAAATTTGCAGGTCGGCTTCTCCATTTATGTTTTTAATCTTCTAATTAAAGTGAAATTAATATAACTAGTGGGAAAATAAAATTAGGCATTGATCGACAGGTTCTTCTGTGCAAGAAAGGAAAAGAGCTCTTTCAGTATGCAAGAAATTAATGGACAATTATAATGGAAAATGCCAAACAGCTCAACATCATAAGTACATTTAGAAAAGAAAAAGACATGTAATTCAAAGTTCAAACCTTTTTGGGTAAAACTGCCGAAGAAAAGGATGAAGCTAAAGAAAACACAAAGACTTAAATAAAGGGCCTGCATAAAGTAATATATGTAGAAAAAGATCATGAGTCTGGAAAGATATCAGGGGGAGGATCACTTGAGATGGAGTGCATGTTATGACCCTCCATCCATCCTTAACTTTTGAAAAGAGAAGCATTCATTACTTGACTAGGAAGAAACATCCTGCTTCACCGTAACCTGAAGATTCCAATCTCTTAAACTAAGAATAGCATTCATAAATAAGAATAATACAATTCCAAGAAGAGAAGAAAGCAAATAGCCTACATAAGATGCATCAGGTCAATCATAAAGCAAAATTCCATTAAAATATCAGAATAAAGAAACATCCACCTCCACTGGCACTTGAACCGGTGAGTAATATCCGTAGCATTGAGATTTAGAAACACATAATAAACCATATACTGGAGTTCCAGTAAGTAGAAACAGGAGAAGCATCATCATCTCTATACAGAGTTTATTGTTCTTGCACTGGCAGCCTATTGAAGACATCGGATAGAGCAGAGTCGCCAAGAAAAGAAGCCACCAAAAGACACAAAGCCTGAAACAATTAAAGGAATAGTGCCACGGCTATACTAGTTTTGACACGTGGGAAGCCTAGGCGCTAGATGGGTCTTTTTTTTTTCTATAAATAGTACAGCAGCGCTTACAAAAATAGTATAGCCGATCGGCTATACCTGTTTTGACATGTGGTCACCAAAGCGCTAGGTGAGTCTTTTTTTTTTCCCATAAATAGTATAGCCACGCGGATATACTCTCAGATATGTTTCAAAACAGTATAGCCTCACGGCGTTACTACGGTATTTTTTTAAAATACCGTAGCCACTTGGCTATACCTTTTTTGGACTTTTGTTTTAACTCAAGAGAACGAGTTAGATCAAAGGCAAACATACCCACAAAAAAGAAGAAGAAAAAATAGAACTCTCAAATTGATTTACCCTGAAATTTCTCTCTCTTCAATATCTGCATTGGATATGTTGAAACTAGCCAATTAATCTATATATATAAAGCAAAAGGCAGAGAATTGTGAAACATTCAAAATACCAGAAAATGCCCTTAGTTAATGCAAACATTAAGAATTGAAATTATTAATTAAATGAGGATAATATGGTAAATTCACACTTTTTCATATTTAAAAAAATTAAAATTAAAAGAAAATAAGATAATGGATCCTATTTTTATGGAACACAACTACCCATTATCTTTTTTAATTCTAAAATAAATTTAAATTTTTTATAAAAAAAACCTCTCGCAGGCGCGGAAGCGCATGCAGAGAGGCTAGTATTAATAAAGTATGAACTAATGCACCTAAGAGGGTACTTATATATATATATAATATATTTAAAATATGTATAGTGAAAATGCTAAATTCTTTATACGGGTAATAACTCTTGAAAAGTAAAAACATAAAAGGGTACAATAAAGACTCGGGTAATGGACTAATAGTAATGGATATGCTCTAAACTATCAATAAACAAAACTCTTGGAAAAACAATCTTTAAAAAAAAAAATCACAGTATCTGTGTAAGGAGTATAGCCGAGCGGCTATACTATTTATAAAAAAAGAAAAGAGGACCTACATGTCAAAAACAACATAGCCGCGCGGCTATACTATTTATTAAAAACATTTATAAAAAAAAGACCCTTCTAGTTGCATTAGTTTATACTTTATAGATATTAATTTGCTAGTTTCAATATATATACTTTATAAATTTAATTTTTTTTAAATATATTATTTTTATTCAATAATATGCGAAACTTATATGTATAATACATGAATTTTATGTGTATTATTGAAAATTTTGTAAAAAACCAAGTATATTAAACATGAAAAATACGTACGTACATATACATTACGAGTATTAAAATTGAAAATGCTAAATTCTTTATTTCGGGTAATAACTCTGGAAAAGTAAAAACTCAAAAGGGGACAATTAGGACTACGGTAATGGCCTAATTGTATGGATCATGCTCTAAACTTTCGATAAACAAAAATTGTAGAAAAACAATTTTTTTTTTTAAAGATCACAACATCTGTGTAAGAAGTATAGCCGCGCGTCTATACTCTTTATAAAAAAAACACTTTGAACCCCGTAAAGCCGCGCGGGTATACTCTTCTTTTTTAAAAAAAAAAAAATCCCGCATATAGCCGCATGGCGATACTATTTATATAAAAACATAATTTAGCCGGCCGGCTGTACTACGTTATTTTTTTATAAAAAATAGTATAGCCGATGGATTTCCACTGAGGACCTCCTACTTGCCAGAATTTACGGTATATTTTTCCCCCAGTAACACAGTTAGATACAAAGCAAGATGAAACCAAGACAGGGCACACAGATACAAAGCAATATCTCACAGCAATCCAACAATCATAAACGTTTCAAGCCGTATAACACAAAACATACAATAGTGTAGAGAACAATACATAAAGTAGAAAATGCATTACTCTGCAACACAAAATACATCCTCATCTTAAATTAGAAAATTAAGGCGTCCAAATCCTCGATTTGGCTTCCTAAGGAAGACACTGGTTAGAGCAAAATCACAAACAAAAAAAGCCACCAAAAGACAGAGTGCCTGTAGTAAGAAACAAGATTGATCAACATATGAAAGAGATTATAAAACTGTCACAAATAGATCAACCACTTTCAACACATGCTAGCTACTTGGGCTTTAACCATGTTGACTAACAACCGTGGTCAAGCAGCAACACTTTATTGAATATTCACCATAAACCAACTGCCTAAAATTTCAAACAAAATAGAAACTCACAGCTAAGGATTCAACCAGAGTAGTTTAAGGTAAATTACAAATGATAAACATAAATGATATATAACTCGCCTCCTTCTTGCCCACTTGAGCAACTTGTACCTCAATGTCAGTGACAGGTACGTTCAATTCGCATAAAATTGACAGGCCAAGAATTGCAGAGATCGGACTTACGTTGAGACACTGTCGGTTATCATAAACATCCCCGGTCCTTTCAAAAATCCAAGAGCGTTATCATCTTTGTTACAGTGGGATTTGGGGTCTACGAATTCAACTGAT
>NW_018921815.1:115097-127029 GCF_002207925.1 Prunus avium
ACTCCTCAATGCTATTCCATCCCGTGAATCCGAGGTTCTTAACTAAAGAAGAGCTTGAAGAAGTAAATGGGGGCATCACTAATTAGTAATTATAAATCTGGCTGGAACTTTTACAAAGACCTCACCATCTTCAGCAACAGACACTAGAAGGGTGGTCTCCGTATCAATTAGACGCTTACAACGATGACAACGAACCGTTTGGTAATAACTCAAAACAAGACTGTACCGAAAATTTCTGTAATGTGGATTAGAACACGTAAAGTACCGCGTGGGTTCTCAATCATGAAATTTCAGTTTGAGGTTGTCCAAGAGATATTCTGTCCTATTGCGGGGACGTAACAGCATGGCTCTACATTCTTCAGTTCGGAAAAGCTGTGAGTCAGAACTCTCCACACTTCCATATATGTTGTCCATGCAACCAATTCCCAAGGGTTGTGAACGATGGGAGTTAGGCGGCGCCTGGGCGCGGGTCTAGGCTGCCTAGGCGGGTCTAGGCAGACGAAGGGCGGTTGAAGCGCACAGGAGCCGCTGCTTGTTAGGAAGAAAGAGGGAGAGAAAGAGAGAGATCGAGACAGAGAGATGAAATCGAAACAGAGAGCGGAAGGAGAAGGGACGCTGGGAAGAAGAATATATCCGACCTAATTTTTAATAGAGTGCTGCTAAACAAACCCTAAAATTAATTGAGTACACCCTACTACCAAACTATTTATTGAATTACTAATTTACCCTAATATAAAATGACCAAAAAAAATATATTGAATTGTGAAACAAATATAATTTTAATAAGTACACCCTACTTGCCACATATTCAACCATAATCAAATAGCTAGCATTGGCGGAGGGGCAAGGAGGTGTCGTTGAATGCTCGAAGGTCCTGCGTTGAACTTGAATTGATTCTTGCGTTGAATTATTGTCTTGCCTTGAAACTTGTAAGAGGCTATTCCTCTGTTCTATTTATCTGCTAAACTTGAATTATTGTCTTGCCTCCGCGATTTCTTATTGTAGATGATGGTTGGAAACATATTGAAAATAAAGACAAGGATACTAATGATGTTGTACAAGAAACATGAAGATGATTTTCTAGGGACGTGGTTGTGGTTGCAATTGTGGTGATATTTTTTTGGTTCAATTAATTTTGTGGTTTTTGTGCAGGTAAGACTATACAAGCTATTAGCTAAATGAAACACTTTGGCATTTGGTTTCTTTCACTTTGTGGTTGCGGGAGGAACCAAACTATCGGTGGGATACGTTTCTCTTTTTTCTTTCCAAGGGCTTTTGATTTTGTTTCTTTATTTTGTGTGATAGAGTGTATTAGGGTGTACCAAGGGTATTTTTGGTAGTCACTTAGGGTGTACTTAGTTAATTTGATATTTTGATTGAAATAGGATGGTGTACTTAGACCTTAGGGTGTACTCAGTTAATTTTAGGGTTCAATTAGCTGCACTCTTTTTAATATAACTAACGGGTTGGGTTTTGTAAAATGGCCTTAAACATTGTATTAAAATGGGCTTATTTTTTTTTTTTTTGGTCTGAACCACGAGATAGTCCTGGATGAGCCCCAAATATAGGTGGCACCTTTAAGCCTTAACCACAACCCAGACTAATCCCCACTCATACCGGGTCGGCCCGTAAGGGGTAAAGTGTTGGCCAAAGTGGTGACTCCGTACGAGAGCAGGGATCGAACCCCTGATCTCTCTTAAGGAATGAGAGTGCCGAACCACTCACACCAACCACTTTGGTTAAATGGGCCTATTTTTACTTCTTCTTTTTTGCAGTTTTTTTTAAACATCAAGGTTACTGAAAATACAAAAATAAAAATCAGATAATATTAAGGTTGGAAAATATTAAAGTTTTATTTTATATATCTTATTATTTTGCTTGATTTTGGTATAAATTTATAATTTATAATACAAAATAATTATTAAAAAAAAGGCTGCCTTGGCCCCGATTACTCCTCTAGGCTCTAGGCCTACCGCCCACCTACTGCCTATGGATTTTTCGAACATATATTAAAAAAAGACAAGCATATACATGAAAATGGTGTATCATAAAATACAAATGGGACTTATAAAAATATTTATTAAACAAATTAAAACAACAACAAAAAAACCCAGTAAAGTAGCACAGCTATACTGTTTTTTCTAAAAACATTTGAAAAAAATGGAGTATAGTCACACGGCTATACTATTTATTAAAAACAGAGGAATAGCACTGCCCACATGTCAAAACCCGTATACCCCCGCGGCTATACTATTTTTTAATTAAAAAACAACGGAAGTATAGCCGATACTATTTATAAATAAGAGAAAATAAAGTCCCTCCAAGCGTTTGGCCGCCACGTGTCAAAAGTCGTATAGCCGAACGGTTATATGTTTTTAAATTAAAAAAAGACCGCCGTACAGCCTAGCGGCTGTGCTTGTTTTTAGTATAAAAATATCCAAGTCCAGCCGTGCGGCTGTACTCTTTATAGCTTGGAAAAAAAAAGAAGATATAGCCGCCCGGTTATATTATTTTTAAATAAAATAAAGTCCATCCTGTCGTTTAGGCGCTCATGTGTCAAAAGTAGTATAGCCGGGCAGCTATACTATTTTGTTAATTACTTTTTCATAAAACAACACCCGAGTATAGCCGTGCAGCTATACTATTTATCTATATATATAAAGCAAAAGGCAGAGAATGGTGAAACATTCAAAATACCAGAAAATGCCCTTGGTTAATGCAAATATTAAGAATTGAAATTATTAATTAAATGAGGATAATATAGTAAATTCATACATTTTCATATTTTAAAAAATTAAAATTAAAAGAAAGATCAGATAATGGATCCTATTTTTATGGAACACAACTACCCATTATTATTTTTAATTCTAAAATAAAATAAAATAAATTTAAAAAAAAGCCTCTCGCAGGCCCGGAAGCACGTGCAGAGAGGCTAGTCTATATATATAGCAAAAGGTAGAGAATGGTGAAACATTCAAAACACCAAAAAATGCCCTTGGTTAATTCAAACATTAAGAATTGAAATTATTAATTAAATGAGGATAATATGGTAAATTCACTTTTTTCATATTTAAAAAAATACAAAAACAAAAACATATAATAGGTCCTACTTTTATGAAACATAACTACCCATGTTATCTTTTCTTAATTCTAAAAAGGGATTTTTGTAGAAATGTTACCTGAACTTATACATTAATTTCAATTTGTCACCTTAAAAAAAAATTTAGATGGCAGGAGGGAGGGAAATTAGTGAAAAAATAAGAGTTCATATCCTTAATTTTCTGAAACAAAAGGGATAGGGGGCAAATCGAAAGTTAGGTACAAGTTTAAGGGATAAATCACTAGTTGACCTTTTTAACAAAAAGACCCGCCTAGCGATTAGCTCCTAGGCGGGCGCCTAGACGGCCGATTTTTCGAACACTAAGTTCTATGTTTATTTTGCATATAGCTCGGGTGTTGTAGCATTTCTGCACTGGGTTCTAGTATTCCATGGAACGAATCAAGACCAAAGCCTCAAAACAAACCCATTAGAGTACATGATCTGAAGTATGCTGGTGTAGATGTCGCATCCAAGTTGTTGTCTCTGAGGTCTGAACTTGCTGATGCTGGTTCGTCTGCAATAGTTATACCTCTGAACCTATCTGTGGGTTGGTTTTTTTTTTTGTCAAAGATGCATGTTAACCCCGTTTATCAGCTATTCTCGTATATTCTTGATTCTTTAACCAAATATAAAATTGTAATTCAAAATTATTCATAAATGTTCATGCTTTTGTGTAAATCCAAATGATGTGCTAAATTTTGTTTTGCAGAGAGGCAGTGACGTATGCATATTGGATTGTGGAGACTGATAAAGCGAAGTTATTTATAGATACTTCTAAAGTGAGCGCAGAGGTGATGGATCACTTGAAGAATGCAGGAATTGAATTGAGGCCATATGATTCCATTGTTTCTGAAGTAGAGGGGTAAGTTTGGCCCAAGCATGGGCTACAAAGAATCAAAAGTCTCTATAGCTTTTTTTTCTTTTCACTTAAAGAATAACAATGAAAACCTCATCATCCGATCAAAAACGGTTTCAACGTGTCAACTACAATTCATTAAAAAGGATGGTTATTACTTTTTCTTTCATTTCTTGGCTAAGGAAAAGAATGGTTATTTTTCTCATCCTGCTTCCATGTCTTTCGGATCATCACAGTTTTGCCGGAACAGCATCACATCAGATAGCTCAGAATACATGGTTGATATTGCTTTAGCAAAGTGTTCCTTAGCAAGATGAAACCAAGACGGGGCACACATATACGAAGTAATATCTCACAGCAATCCAACAATCATAAGCGTTTCAAGTCATATAACGCAAAACATACAATAGTGCAGAGAACAATACATAAAGTAGAAAATTAATTAATCTGCAACACAAAATACATCCTCTTCTTAAATTAGAAAATTAAGGCATCCAAATCCTCGATTTGGCTTCCTAAGGAAGATACTGGTTAGAGCAGAATCACAAACAAAAGAAGCCACCAAAAGACGGAGTGCCTGTAGTAAGAAACAAGATTGATCAACATATGAAAGAGATTATAAAACTGTCACAAATAGATCAACCACTTTCAACACATGCTAGCTACTTGGGCTTTAACCATGTTGAATAACAACCGTGGTCAAGCAGCAACACTTTATTGAATATTCATCATAAACCAACTGCCTAAAATTTCAAACAAAATAGAAACTCACAGCTAAGGCTTCAACCAGAGTAGTTTAAGGTAAATTACAAATGATAAACATAAATGATATATAACTCCCCTCCTTCTAGCCCACTTGAGCAACTTGTACCTCAATGTCAGTGACAGGTACGTTCAATTCGCATAAAATTGACAGGCCAAGAATTGCAGAGATCGGACTTACGTCGAGACACTGTCGGTTATCATGAACATCCCCGGTCCTTTCAAAAATCCAAGAGCGTTATCATCTTTGTTACAGTGGGATTTGGGGTCTACGAATTCAACTGATTTCGCTTGTTGATTAGGGGATTTGGAGATATGGTTATTTGACTTCAAGCATTGCTCATCAAGATCCTGGACACTTTTGTACAACTGACCAATGCATCCTTTCATAGAGTTATCCTGCATCTGTTTCACAATAAACCCGAGTGGAAGAGTCAAGAAACTGAAAGTAAATTAACAAACTCCGCTCCTGCTTCTGCGTAACAAACCATGGCGTCTCCTAACATTCAAGATTCAACATATATTTCTTGATCAACATTTTCATTGCTCAATTCTGGGAGGGGTTCATGCTTCAGCAGAGTTTCAGTCAAAGGCATCTTTGATACTAATGAGCACATAAGCAACTTCAAAACCTGAAGAAAGTGAAAAGATCATCAGAAACTAGCATTTCATTTCTTACTAGAAAATTAACTTTGGTGGTATAACAGATCATTTACCTCATCAACTCCTACATTGACTGTCAACTCCTCAATACTATTCCATCCCGTGAATCCGAGGTTCTTTACTAAAGAAGAGCTTGTAGAAGTAAATGGGGCATCACTAATTATAAATCTGGCTGGACCTTTTACAAAGACCTCACCATCTTCAGCACCAGGCACTGAAAGGGTGGTCTCTGTGTCCATTAGACGCTTACAACGATGACAACGAACCATTTGGTAATAACTAAAAACAAGACTGTTCCGAAAATTTCTTCAATGTGGATTAGAACACGTAAAGTACTGCGTGGGTTCGCAATCATCAAATCTCAGTTTGAGGTTGTCCAAGAGATATTCTGTCCTATTGCGGGGACGTAACAGCATGTCTCTACATTCTTCAGTTCGGAAAAGCTGTGAGTCAGAACTCTCCACACTTCCATATATGTTGTCCATGCAACCAATTCCCAAGGGTTGTGAACGATGGGAGTTAGGCGGCGCCTAGGCGGCCTAGGCGGGTCTAGGCGGATGAAGGGCGGTTGAAGCGCGCAGGAGCCGCTGCTTGTTAGGAAGAAAGACGGAGAGAAAGAGAGAGCTCGAGACAGAGAGATGAAATCGAAACAGAGAGAGGAAGGAGAAGGGACGCTGTGAAGAGGAAGATATCTGACCTAATTTTTAATATAACTAACGGGTTGGGTTTTGTAAAATGGCCTTAAACATTGTGTTAAAATGGGCCTATTTTTACTTTTTTTTTTTAGCAGTTTTTTTTAAGTATCAAGGTTACTGAAAATACAAAAATAAAAATTAGATAACATGAAGGTTGGAAAATATTAAAGTTTTCTTTTATATATCTTATTATTTTGCATGATTTTGGTATAAATTTATAATTTATAATACAAAATAATTATTAAAAAAAAATAAGGGTGCTTAGGCCCTGATTACTCCTCTAGGCTCTAGGCCCATGCTTGCCGCCCACGTACTGTGTACCGATTTTTGGAACATATATTAAAAAAAGACAAGCATATATATGAAAATGGTGTATCATAAAATACAAATGGGACATATAAAAATATTTTATTTTTATGAAATATTTTCATGTCTTATGTGTATTGGATGGTACACCACATAGTAGGGGCAGAGCTATCATTTTCAATCTATTGTAATATGTTATAAAATATATGATATAGCAATACAATTACTGCAATTAGATTTGTGTTGACCCTCTCAATTGAAGATGAAAAACCTATGTGGAAGTGACTTTGAAATTTTGGCCCCTCCATGCTAAGAATCCTAGCTCTGCCACTGCCAGACAATTGGTGTACTTGAACATAAAAATATTTCTCCTCCCCCTCCCCTTTTCTAATTTTGACAAATAAAATAAAATAAAATAACTACGAAGAAATCTATGGCCCCACTATGACATGAAGATTCTAATCGCTGGAATCAATAGTTATACCTCTGAACCTATCTGTGGGTTGGTTTTTTTTTGTCAAAGATGCATGTTAACCCCGTTTATCAGCTATTCTCATATATTCTTGATTCTTTAACCAAATATAAAATTGTAATTCAAAATTATTCATAAATATTCATGCTTTTGTGTAAATCCAAATGATGTGCTAAATTTTGTTTTGCAGAGAGGCAGTGATGGATGCATATTGGATTGTGGAGACTGATAAAGCGAAGTTATTTGTAGATACTAAAGTGAGCGCAGAGGTGATGGATCACTTGAAGAATGCAGGAATTGAATTGAGGCCATATGATTCCATTGTTTCTGAAGTAGAAGGGTAAGTTTGGCCCCAGCATGGGCTATAAAGAATCAAAAGTTTCTATAGTTTTTTTTTTCTTTTCACATAAATAATAACAATGAAAACCTCATCATCCGATCAAAAGACGGTTTCGACGTGTCTACGACAATTCATTAAAAAGGATGGTTATCACTTTTTCTTTTCGTTTCTTGGCTAAGGAAAAGGATGTTATTTTTCTCATCCTGCTTCCATGTCTTTCGGATCCTCACAGTTTTGCCGGTACAGCATCAGATAGCTCAGAATACATGGTTGATATTGCTTTAGCAAAGTGTTCCTTAGCTTGAGGCCTCTTGATCTAGAAAGCGTTTCAAGTCAATACAGTGATACTAGGATATGTAAATTTCAACCCATATTTCCCTCATCGTTTTCGATTTCCAAGACAAGTAAAATAGAAGCTTACCTTGAAGGTTGGAGTGAGGAGGCCATTTTCCAATGTGAATGGTTCAAGAACCAAAGTTACAGCTTTTGCAAATTCAAAACCTCTCAACTGCAGTTGTAAATGAAACACTAAAAATAAGCTACAAGAGTCCTTGCAACCTGAAGATTATTATTTCAGGCAGTATGGCTTGAGACAGATTTACCTGAGCCTCCTTTCCAAGGGCATCCATGCTAGCCAAAACAGCAGTCCTTGCTCTTGGATCATTGCACAGTTGTGTGAGATCTTCATACTGCATCGAATGCAATAAGAGTCGCCCAAAAAACAACAACAAAAATTCTGTTTTCATCGAAAGGATAAACGTATCGAGCAAGCGTCATGCCTGCATGAACCAAAAGACAATGGAAATGAACCTAGGAGGGTTAAAAAGAAACCAAACCTTTATGCCTGCAGATGCAGCCCACGCTCTCAGTACATCTGGATCCACTACAACTATAGCTACTAGACAGGAGTTGAAGCTGTCACCTAGAAGTAGCATAAAATGAGCAAATCAGCAAGTAAAGCATGGCTGCTGGGATGTTTTATATGCAAAGAAAACTCAATCTCCTCACCATATACAAAACTTTGAGCAACAAATTCGCACTTGGCGTAGACATTCTCAACCTTCTCTGGTGCTATATACTCCCCCTGTGCCAACTTAAATATGTTCTTTTTCCTGTCAAAAGAGTTTAGTTTCTGAATGATATGTTCTTTTTACAATTCAATAATTTTGAACTATAATTATGTGTAAGATAGGATCTCACCTATCAATGATCTTAAGCTGGCCTCCAGGTAACCACAAACCAATGTCTCCAGTATGCAGCCAGCCGTCGTCATCAATGACTTCTTTCCTGTTCAATCAACTGCACAGTCAGGTAGACTCACTTGTGCTAAATTTTGTATCTGTGATCATAATAATAGATGCAAGTTCTGTACGTCTGGATTTCGTCTTTGTAGTAGCCTTGAAAGACAATTGGACCCCTGACACAGATTTCTCCACGAGGATGGGGCTGATCCTCAGAGGTGTAATTCATTTCAGGGACATCCACCAGTTTTATTTCTGAAAAAGAAAAAAGGCAAGGCTACTGAGAGAGGGTGGAATACATAGAAGAATCTGAAATGTGACACTTTGAATCAGATAATATGCTATCTAACAGCAAATTCTTATATACATTCGTGTATGATAAGTCTGATAAACTCACCACAGGCGGGATTAGGGGACCCGACGTGGCCAGATAAGTTGTCACCCTCATCCATCATACTCATGGCACAAGAAGTCTCTGTCATACCATATCCTTCAATTACTTGACAGCCAAAGCACCTGCGATTTTGGTTACATATGCGGCAAAAATTTCATTGGTCTTAACACTTGAAAAAAAAAATGAAAAAATTATTAAATTGCACTATATAAGATACCCAACTTACACTCTAAGGAAGTCCATGACATCAGGGGACAAGGGTGAAGCACCGGATCCCATAAAACGAACTCGTCCTCCAAGCTTTTCCTTTATTTTGTTGAACACCAATCTGTCCCATATTGGTGATCCATTCGAACCTGAAATAATTGTTTAACATAGAGAAATTTAACAACAGCATAACTTAAGTAATAGCCTATGAGAAGGTGAAGTTATTAGTGTATATTACCACTCATTATGGATTGCTTCTTGGAACTGTAGGCAGTTTGAAATAGTCTCTCCCTTAGAGTCCCAGATGTTTTAACAGAATTTGCAATTCTGTGATGGACTGAATTAGATATGACATGGAGACCACATGAACAATAATAAACAATACTTTTAAGCTGCAGCCAACTATGATTACCCGGCATATATTCTGTTGTACAACCGAGGCACACTACAAAATAATGTAGGTCTCAGTGCAACCAGGTCATCCATCAATTTCAGATTGTCCTGCAATTAAGGACAGAGCTGTACGTAATGCTTGAATGGCCTCAGAGACTCCAGGAGATACTAAAACTATGATACTCAGAAGAGTCACATACCCCCTGGTAGAAACCAATAGCAACACCGTAGTACACTGATATAATTTGATTAGTTCGTTCATAGATGTGTGCCAAAGGAAGGTAGGATATGTAACTGTGGAAAATAAAATGTATTTAAACACTATATGAAACATTATCTGACAACTAATAATTTATATATAATGTACTCACATATCCGAGGGATAGAATGTGACTGCATGACAGAATCCAGCAGCGTTTGCAATAAAGTTTCCATGGGTCAATACAACTCCCTTTTTTAGGGGAAGGAGGGGGTAGAGAAACACGATTAAAACAAGTAACGAGGTCCATAATGTACTTCACCATAACAATATAGAATGAGCTTTTCCAGCAGAAACTGAGCATAGTTGCATAAAAAAGCAAGCTCTACCTTTGGTGTTCCAGTCGTACCACTTGTGTAGCAAATGGTTGCAACATCTTCGGGCTTAGGAGGGCAAAAAGGCTGCAGATTACTGCGGCCCTAAAAGAGAATCATTGTAAGGTGAAGAAACATACATGTTTTATAAACAAACATTAATGCTACACCAAGATATAAGCATACAATTAGCAAAACAAAATTCTAAAGAATATGTTTTTCTCTGTTCGGAAGATAAGAATATACTTGGAATATAAATTTACAAATAACTGAAAAAAATTATCAGGATAGGTTTAAGTCGAAAATTTACCTGACTGATGAGCTTTAAATATGATATAAGCTTCACTCTAGATGTAGATGGAAGCGAAGGCAAGTGTTCATCCATCCCTCCCACAACCTACATTTATGGATTTCAAGGGGAAAAAGGATTAGAAAACTGGAAAATATGCATTCGTTCGTTTTCAACTTAGACAAGAATAAGATAATAAGATAATAAGATTTCAAGAGTACATACCACTATAAGTTGTACAGACGGAATCTCAGATACGAAAGTTAACATCTGCAAGAATCAGGAGAGGCTTATAAGATGTAAAGCAAATTTGTAAAGCATAAATTAGCATATTATGAAAAGCAGAATTCAGATACAAACTGGATTTCCCATTTTCAAATTGTTAACAACAGAAATGGAACGTTGCAGAATATTTTGAAGAAAACATTAAAAGTAAGAAATAATACATCTTTGAATGATGCACCAGCCTATGGCATTCCTTGCAGGCATCATTTATTGCAAAATTGCAAAATCACAGCTGAAGAAGCAAATATCAAAACTCACAGTGCTTAGAGTCCGTGGGGCACAAAAGACTGCCTGTACACCAGCATGATTCACGGCGTACTTAACTGCATCCGGGCCTGCTCATAGACCAAAAATCTGTTAAAACAGAGTTTACAAACTCGGAACCATTCATTTGAGCAATTACAGGTATACATACATACCAAGAGTATCATATAAAGGAACTGAGATAAAAGAATATGCGGAGCAAGCATAATCCACAATCAGCCACTCTGGCCTGTTTATGAAATAAAGTCCAACACAAGCTCCCTGTCCAAGCCAAGATGATGCCATCAAATTTTGGCAAATATAGTCTATCATCAAAGCAGAGCATATGACTTGTGTAATGGATTTTGATTTACTTTTTCTAACCCGTGAAAGCGTAGGCCAGAACCTATTGCTTCCCGAGCTGTGGCTGCTTCTCCATATGTCATCCATTTGTACCTTCAATCATAAAGACTACTACTTTGGAGAAGGAATTGAAATTACGCACAATTAGAGAGCACAACACAAACCAACTTACTCTCCAACAGTTCCATCCACCCGATTTCGTGTACCTAAGAATTTGTAATCTCTAAAAACTTCAACTGAACGTCTGCATTTCTCAGAAATTTCGACCAAACAATTAAACAATTGTAATTCTTCCAAAATATAATAATTAATAAATAACTAAAAAATAAGAACAGGGGATTAATTAACTCAATTTATTCAACCAAGCAAGAAAGTAAGAAAGTAAGAAGGCTGACACAAAGTTATCATGCAAAGTCCCAATTTGAGGATGATCAGCAAATCGACTGACGAGCTTGAAAGGCGAACGTGCAGATCTGCAGCAAATCAATAACAAAAGCAAACCGAATAATTACAGCAACAATTTAAGGTAGCTAAAATCTACAAAAAAAGAAGAAAGAAAAGCATATATATACCTATGCACATCCCACTTCCCTGTGTGCAACTTCTCTGGGAGCACCACACTGTAGCCCTGCCCTGCTTAAGACCCAACACAAGACCACAGCTTCATATATATATATATATATATATATATATATATATATATATATATATATATATAGAGAGAGAGAGAGAGAGAGAGAGAGAGAGAGA